>WNWK01022031.1:0-33197 GCA_009830355.1 Cherax destructor
AATCGTACCTGAAGTTCAGTGTGCACCTTGTATACATGATCCTGGTGTCGATCTACGAGTCAGTCATAAACTTCCGCCGTCAGTAGCTTCACAAAGACCCTATTCATCCCATTCAGGGCAACACCATACAAATCTCCTGTGTCAAGTCCATACACATCACGTAATATTGTCGGTAACACAGTCCCGGCCGTTGCAGGGTGTAGAACGCCTGTCACAAGGTAAACACAGACAGTACTCAATCGTCTTCTCCCTGCTGTCACCATGTTGTTTTTTGACCAGTGGTATTGATCAGTAACTATACTGCACTAGTCAAGAATAAGACTGGCAATGTTGCTCAACCCTTTCCACTTGAAAAAGCAAATGACCTCATAAATGACTGGTCCAAAATCTCCAGGCATGAAAACCTGCCATCTCATATTAGAGAAAACTTAGAGAGTGCTTCTGAAGAAATGTTGAAACTGATTAATTTTATGAGCCAAAATATTGATGAGAGTGATTGCCTCTGCACAGAGTATGAATTAGATAACGCATTAACTAAAGGTCGATCAACTGCTCCTGGAGAGGATGGTATAACCTATGATATTCTCAGAACTTTAAGGCATGTGCCTAATAATCCTTTGGTGGCACTGTATAATACCAGTTACATTGAGGGAGTTCTTCCTACTTCCTGGACCAATAGTCTCATTGTGCCTATCCCTAAGCCCCACCATCCTGATACATTTAGACCGATCTCCTTAACTAGCTGTCTTTGTAAAATTTTTGAAAGAATGATACTTAACAGACTGTACTATAGAATCAGACACCAACTCTCCCCCTCCCTCTATGGGTTCATGAAAGGTAAGAGTGTGCAGAATTGTATCTCCACCTTTCTCACCTCACACACCTCTACTAGTTTTACCACATTTCCTGATCTAAAATCTGCATTTGATATCGCAAACAGAACTGTTATACTACATGAACTAGCCAAAATGAATATTGGTGGTAGCCTACTCTGCTGGATAATAGGATACCTGTCAAACAGAGTATCCTCTGTCCTCTACCAAAGGCTTTAGAAGTGAGTCTAAATAAATGTCCCTAGGTATACCGCAGGGAGGAGTTCTCAGTCCCATGCTATTTAATATTCTGATTAATGCTCTCCTAAATGCTCTATCTGCCTCGCCTAAACATATAGCTATAAGCTATGCTGATGACATCATGATCCATACAACAGGGCATAAAAAGATGAGTACCATTCTTAATGAAGTTCAAGCAATTTGTAATCTACTAGGCCTCGTAATATCTTCCTCTAAAACAAAGATATTAACAAGCAAACGACATCCCCCACCCATCTATTTGCAGGGTGAAAACATTAGCTACGTTAAAACTTACAGATATCTTGGTGTAGATGTACCCTTTACCAAATCTACTATACCACAACTAAATAAAAAATGCAAATATAGACTAAATGCTCTTAAAGCTGGTGCTGGCTACAACCCCATCTATGGTGCTAATGTGAGAATCGCGAGAATGATGTACATAGCCTATATTAGGTCCTTTATTGATTATGCTGCTCCCATGTTGATATTAGATCGAGAAAGTTCTCTCCGACCCTTGGAGTTAATGCAAAATGAAGCTCTCAGAATTATTCTTGGCTGTCCCAAATCTACAAAGGTTCTAAATATGGGGAAGGAGCTAGGTATTATTTTCTTTTTTTTTTATATTTTATTTAAACAGACATTATACATACACACAAATCAATATGACCTTATAACCAGTACAGGATATTACAATAATACAACCAAACACCCATGTGTATAAACACACATGAATCTCGTCTTCAAAATTCCACTAAATATGCCTATTCCCATAACAATCATGAGAATATTTTTTTTTTTTTTAATATTTAATGTAAACGAAATATACAAAATACACACATCAATATGACACCTTATAACAAATTAGGTTATCGCAAATACAAACCTACAACCGAATGTACAAACATCCGCAAACTATGGAAAAAACAAACAATGCAACGTTCTGACAATAAGCACTTAACAATATATAACTTACATATTTAGGCACCTCGTACGTTACTTACTACCAAAAAAGCACAAACACGTTATGTATTTAATAACACAATGGAGATCCATAAAAACTTGACCCCCCCACACAATCCCACATACCCTAAAGAAACCTACACATTACCATTACCATTTTACTATTACATTCATCATTAGGAAACGTTTGGTAAAATATTTTTAATAATGTATATTATTATAACCACATGTAAACATTGAAACCCACACTCTCACCACCTCACTTTCTCATTGTGACTGACACAAAACATTGGGAAACATTTATGACAAATGTCGAACTACATTGGCCATTCTTTCGTCTGTACACAACCTTGAACATTAATATACATAATATATGAACATTTATGTATACTGACACGTACAACGTGATCAGTATACTGAGGGAATGACATGGATACATATAACCAGAATCATGATTTTTTCCTTTTTATATAAATATAATAAATGAGAAAGAACAGACTATAACCAAACTATTATAGGTGAAACATCAGGTGTATACATCTATATGCATATATAAGGCCTCACATACACTTACGTATGCCAGACCTTACCAGGAACCCCTGTGCCAGACAAACCCCAATTGCTTGCCCCTGACACCTTCCTACCATTCTTGCCCCCCCCCCGTCAAGGTCACTGATACATTCTCCAAACGCCCCATAACCCCCCCCTGCCCTCTCCCTCCTCCCTCTCATACTCATACTCATGCATACCTCCTAATTAACACATACTCTAAACCAAACCTCCCCCCAGGAGACCAACCCCTTTCGTACCATTCCCATCCCTCCCCCCCCCAATAACGTCACCATTGTCAACTGCCTATACCCCACCAAAAACCCCCACTCCCATGCCTGACCGTAAAGTCCTTGATTCCTGCATTTTGTTCTAAAGAACCGTGCTGCAAAAGCCCGGATTCTCCCCTCGCCCTGAACCTCCCTCATACCCCAAGTTACATAAATATAATCCAAAACCAGATACATAACCGCACGCCTAACACCCTCAGGACTACCCGCAACATCTAAACTTAAAACCCGCAACACAGACAACCCCCTCCCTCCCTCCCTGATTATCCCACCGAACCACTCTCAAACCCTAGCCAAATCCTCGCAAAAATATACAACATGAAAAGCTGTTTCCAAAATCCCACAGCACTGGCAGAGCCCGTCCTTTATTAGACCCATAACGAAAAGAGGAGCTCTGGATGCCAATATATTATGCAAAACCTAAACCCCGTTTCCCACACCCTGGCCGGCAATTTTAACCTTTTTAACCAAAACCACGTAGCCCTCCAATCATACTTTGGATAAGCTGCTGCCCCCTGAATCTCCAACTCACCAGTTCCAACCCTATCAAGCACCTTAACCCGCATTTTCCACGGTTCCGAGACTACTATGAGATGTCGCAAGAGTGCCTCACAAGCCTCAAGATCCTTACCATGCCACCACCACCTGCTCTCCCTCATAACCCTGTCCACTCTCACCCCTCCCCTCCCTCCCCTCGCCAAAAATTCCTGCCTCACGTAAATCCCCATCAATCGCCTCCTCAGAGGTATTAATCCCATACCTCCTCTCGCCACCCTAGTCATAACCACTCCCTCCCGCAACCAATGTCTTCCATAACCCCAAATAAAACCCTCTTTTGCAGCCGCTGAATATCCTCCTCCATGAGAGGATAAACCGCAGCTACGAACCACAACTTACTGTAAAGCAATGCATTTACCACAATGACCCTTTGCAAAAGAGTTATCTCCCCCGGCCTCCATCCTGCCATCCTACCCACAGCTGCCTCTATCACCACAGAAGAATTAAACTCCCGTGCAACTTGTGGCACATTACAAAAAACAACACCACAAATTTTTATCCTATCCACTGTATTCTATCCAAACCTCTGACCCAACGCCCCTCCCACCCAAGTTCCCACCTCTAACAACTTCGATTTTGCCCTATTTGGACTCATTCCAGTAGCCAACCCAAAAATCTCAATCATCTTATTAACAGTCCCCAGCCCCTCTAAGCTTCCCACCAAGATAGTGGTGTCATCAACATACCCGATGATACCTGGGGCACATTCCGGGTCCCCTCCCCCTCTCTCACACCCTCCTGCACCAATCTATAGAAGGGATCCTGCAGACATGCGAACAGGAGCTGCAACAAAGGACACCTCTGTCGCAGCCCCCATCCCATGCCCACCACGGTCCCCACCTTCCCATTCACCTACACTCTCACATGTGCCCTTCCATAAAGCGTCCCTACCCACCCCACTACCTCCTCCCCAAACCCCTGTTTCAATAATATGCCCTGCAACATCTCCCTATTCACACTGTCATAGGCAGTTTCCCAATCCAACCCCACGACTCCCCCCCCTCCCTACCTTCAACAAACCCTTTTATTCTACAATGCCCCTCCCTCATACTACGTCCAGGAACTCCGTACTGCCCTCCCTCTAAAATATTATTTAATACCTTCTTCATACGATTCACCAAAATACGCGCAAAAATCTTATAGTCAGCACAGAGTAAAGTTATCGCTCTATATCCCTTTAATGTCCTGCAACCCCAGCCCTTGGGTATTAAAACAACTATCCCTGTTTGCTGCTCTTCACCCATACTTCCCATTGACTTCATACTATTGAAAACCCTCACCAATACCTCTCGCAAAACCTCCCAATGAGTTACATAGAAGTCGCCCGAAATCCCGTCCAAACCCGGTGTCTTCCCAAGTTTCTGTCCCTGCACCGCCTGCCATACCTCTTCCTCAGTAATACGTCCCTCCAAACCTTTCCTGTCCACCTGACTAATCCTCTTTAAGATGCTACCTAAAACGAATCCACATGCCTCCTGATTATATAACCCCTTCTGCAACTTTCTCTGAAACCATCTATCTGTATAGCAACTCATGCCCTCAGTGTTACGTATCACCTGGCCACTCCTATACCCATCTAAGTCCTCGTCCACCGTTAAGGACATAATCATCATGCCCTTCTGTCGTTCCCAAAATTTATGCAATACCATAGCTGAGGGTTTATCCCCCCATAAAACATCCTCCAATCCCCCTCTAACCCTAATGGCATGAAAATTTTCATTTTGAATCTCCCTTAATTGGCCCCGCAGTTCATCGATCTCATCCTGCAGGTACCTCCCCCTACCCCTTATAACACTCCCGCAACTGCTCCTCCAAATACCTCTGCTTCCCATACCTCAACTTCCCATCCTCAGACCCCATCCGCATGTAAAATCCCCTTATTGCTACCTTTGCTTGTGTATCCCACCATTTCACAACATCCTCGATACCATTACCCCCACCCCACAATCTTCCCCACCATTCCTCAAAAACCTCACGATGTCCCTCACCCTGCAGCAAACGCACATTCACTTTCCAATAACTAGGATAAATCTTAACCGAACCCTCCCATCCTAACTCAACCAAAACACCTCTATGATCTGAAAAACCCATCTCCACACAGGTTACACTGCCCACCTGTATATCCTGCGTTACATAAACCCGATTAAGCCGCGCCGCGTATCCTCTCCATAAAAAGGTGTGTTCCACGTTCCACCCCCACCCTGTACCACATCCACCACCCACAAAACCTCCCTTAAGGCACCCAACATACATCCCGCCCCTCTAGGCTCGACATCCTTCCCTCTAATTATACAATTCCAATCACCTGCTTCAATAGTAACCATAGGAAGGCCCCTTAAGGCGTAGACTAAATCATTACGAACAAAATCCTCCTTAACCCTACGATCATTGCACGCCGGCATGTACACCCCAACAAAACACACCTGAATATCCCCCCACTCACATTCCACTTTAACAATTCTACCCCCTCCCCCCTCATCCCATGTTCTCAGATGAAAAGGGCTGGTCTCCCATACCGTCACTGTCTACCTGGAGAGAATTCCAGGGGTCAACGCCCCCGCGGCCCGGTCTGTGACCAGGCCTACTGTTGGACCAGAGCCTGATCAACCAGGCTGTTACTGCTGGCCGCACGCAGTCCAACGTACGAACCACAGCCCGGCTGATCAGGTACCGACTTGAGGTGCCTGTCCAGTGCCTGCTTGAAGACAGCCAGGGGCTTGTTGGTAATCCCCTGATGTATGCTGGGAGGCAGTTGTCACCCTCCCTTTAAATGCCCAGAACTTCCTGTATATAACCTATAACCTTTCAACATTAATTCCCTTCCACACCTATAATTATGCTCCTGTAGGAAGCATACGTCTACATTCATACGTCTCAGTGTTGCCTCCACCCATTTCCTCTTAACCTCCGCTCAGAGGCCACTGACATTCATATTCAAACACTTGAATTCTGCAATGGGGGTTTTCCTCTCGGCCTCACGGATCCTGGCTCTCCTTCCCATTTCTACCTCCACCTTTCCCCTTGGCTCCCCCTTTCCCTCCATTAGCTATGTCTACCCAGGTCTTTTTACTGGACCTCTGTCCTGGTGTAATCACATCAGCGTCAGCCTCACCACTTGGCCTCTTACGTGACTCACTCTCAAACTCCATGACCCCCTCCCCTGGAGACCTATGCACCTCCACTTCTGCAACAACCACTGACCTGCAGTTGACCACTTCAGCACCAACACCCACACACCCCTGACTCTCCACATCTCCATCCGATTCCACTACCGTACTCTGCAACTCTCCCGGCAATGGACTATCTAGAATCCTCCTCAGGTCCTCAAGACTGGGGTCCGGGAACTCAGTCCCATCCTCCAGTGGACTTCTTTCAGGGGTGACCCCTTCCGCCTCCATAGTCTCACTCGGAGACTCCTGGGGCAACGTCAACACGGCCTCCTCACTCGCTTCAACAGCATCACTCCATTTACCAATTCCCGCAGCATTCGCCATTATATCTTCTACCACAGGTGTCGCTAACAACACCTGTTCCTCTCGGGCACCTGGCTCTGTCCGCACGTCGTCCTCACCTCGAGTCCCAGTGTATGGGCCCCGTCGCCGATCACACGTTGCTGCCATATGCCCCGTGCCACCGCATAGTCAACACGTCCTCTGCTGTCCTGCATACATCACGTACACCTGGGTACGGAACGCCTCCATCACAACAAAAGACGGTATTTGCTGCCTCAGGGTCATTTTAAGGGAGAACGACCCCTCTGGCATTCCTGCATATGGCCCATGGGCCCATCTCCCTATGGTGGCAGCATGGATGACCCCATACTGGCAAAATACCTGTCTGATGTCTACCTCATCGGCTTCAAATAGAATATTCTTGATCCTTATCCACAAGTAGTGCGCCGACGCATCCCGAAGACGTACCTCCAAGTTTGTGTTGATTACGATGTTCTTCTCCTGATACCTGTCGACGATTCCATTGTAGACACTGCCGGATGTAAACTTGACAAAAACCCTGGCAGATCCATTCAGGGAGATCCCGTAAATGTCCTCTGTAGATATCCCGTATGTGTCTCCCAAAATTAAAGGCAAGAGAACGTCGGCATTGCTGGGATACATGGCTCCCTGCAGCAAATCAATGCATACAGTATGTACACGTCTCCGGTATCCATCCGCCATCTTGTAGAAAACCAAAGTTCTCTGACTCCACCACCAGGGAGCTCTGTACACGTCCGTTCACCACCAAGGCTGGGGAATGACTGACTTAGTATTATTAGTATCAGTGATAGGATTGTTGAGATTAACACTGTACTTGTAAATGAACTAGACACTGTCACAATGAATCTTACTAAATGTCTAGAAGCAAATACTCACAGATCTAAATGGATTGTGAAAACATGCAATTACATTAAGTTTTACAACCTGCATGAATTGTATCACTGTAGGCAACAAGAGCATTTCACCCTCCATGGAAGATGTGTTCATTTAATATCACATACCTGCAAGTCCCTCCCAAGAAGCTCATTGCTAGTAATCCCTTCCTTAAATCACTTGTTAAAGCAACTGCTCAAGAAGAAATTTCTCGCCTAGCTGGTAGTAATAAGTTATCTCAAGTTATATACACTGATGGATCTAAACAGGAGTCTTCTGGCAGGGCTGCATCTGCTCTGGTTGCCACCTCCTAGTTAGGAACAATAATATTTTTTTTGAACTAGGCATAAGAATTAACAACTGGGCGTCTACACTGCAAACTGAATTGTTTGCAATCCTAATGGCACTAAAGCTAACTTATGACACTGAGCTTGACTCTATCATCATTACTGATTCTATGTCATCATTGAAGGCTTTTGACTCATATAATGACTCTAACAGCATGCTCAATGGAGAAGCCAGGTATAGATACTCAAAAATCCGGGACAAAGGAATTAATGTGCAATTGCTATGGATTCCGTCACACATTGGATTACTCCTTCATGATAAAGTTGATATGTTAGCCAAGAAGAGCACCCATAAGGAGAATGTAGAATATAACTTTGGTATATCTGTGTCTAGCATTAGGAATAATATTAGGAGAGAAATAAATAATGAAAATGATAGCTATAGGAATACAGTTAGAAGCCTGAGTAGATCTATAACCCACTATGATAACATGAACGTAGATAAGTATGTTTATGGAGCAACTTGCAATGTGAACAGACTGACTGATGTTGTAGTGGTCAGGCTTAGGTTTGGCTACAAGTACTTCTGGCAGTTTGGGAGATACACAGATGATGATCAAAATAATGCAAATTATGTGATCAGGCATATGGTCACTGTCTTGAACACTATGTGCTGAATTGTCCACTTATTGAGGAATATACAGATAGACAGTATAATAACCTATGTGACATGTCAAGATATCTTATTAGTGAAGGTATGATACCACTTATACTAAGCAAATTTCCTAAATTTGCTTGTAACAAAATAAGTAAACTGTAGATATAAATCCAAATTAATTTCCATGAACGTGCCTATCTGTGATCATGATAATGCGAGCACAGATGGGCATGTTTGTGACAACTTGCAATGTGAACAGACTGACTGATGTTGTAGTGGCCAGGCTTAGGCCTGGCTACAGGTATTTTCTGACAGTTTGGGAGACACAGATGATGATCAAACTAAATGCAAATTATGTGATCAGGCATATGGTCATTGTCTTGAACACTATGTGCTTAATTGTGCACTTATTGAGGAATATAAAGATAGACAGTATAATAACCTATGTGACATGTCAAGATATCTTATTCATGAAATAAGATACCAATTGTATAAGCAAATTTCCTAAATTTGCTTGTAACAATAATTGAAATGTAGATATAAACCCAAATGTACAATTGTTAACCCTTTGGGGCCTAGTGCCTAGGCCTTTTGTGTATCCATATGCTCTTGCGCTACCGTCCACAGTATGAATATGGGGTGCACAATAAACTACCACTTCGGTGGCAAAATCTAAGTAGAACTGAATGTTATACTCGCTACCAAGGACATACGGTGGTGTGGACGTCTCTAAGCTAATTTCATTCTCCTCCTGTTTGGTGTACTAGGTCAACGAGCAGTATATATTATTGTAACCATGAACGAGTGGTATTGAACAATAACTACACTGCACTAGCCAGGACTCTAACCTATGATGCTTTGGTGCGCCTCATGGTGAGCGAAAACACATAATGCCTTAGACCACTGAATGGTGTACTCCTACCCAAGGACATACGGTGGTGTGGACGTCTCTAAGCTAATTTCATTCTCCTCCTGTTTGGTGTACTAGCTCAACGAGTGGTTACAATAATAAATATATACTGCTTGTTGAGCTAGTACACCAACAGAAGAATGAATTGGCTTAGGACGTCCACACCACTATGTTCTTGGGTAGCAGCACATTCAGTTCTACTGAATGCGCTACTCTTAAGGATTGTGGGTTCAGTGGTCTAAGACGTTATGTGTTTTTGCTAACAATGAGACAGGCCAAAGCATCATAGATTCAAGCCTTTGTGAACAGCACACATGTAAAACACGGACACCACTACCTAGAACTAATTGACTCATTGGTTATTGACCTCTACACTGACACTAACCAGAAATAGCCCTTCTGAGGTCGATACAGCCAATCAAAGCCATACACACAATAGCTAACTCACACACACACAGACATACGCACAAGACTCAGATGAATCATAGAGATGTTAGGAAGTATTTCTTCAGTCACAGAGTGGTTGGGAAGTGGAATAGTTTAGGAAGCGATGTAGTCGAGGCAGGCTTAATATATAGCTTTAAGCAGAGGTATGATAAAGCTCATGATGCAGGGAGAGTGACCCAGTAGCGGCCAGTGAAGAGGCGGGGCCAGGAGCTATGAATCGACCCTGCAACCAAAACTAGGTGAGTACAACTAGGTGAGTACAACTAGGTGAGTCACATGCATGCACAACCTGGTCACCTATGACCTCATGATCTGGTCATTTACCTCAACACTCACGCTAACCAGAAATAGTTAAGTCAAGGGAGAGGGCACCCTTTCTTTCTATTTTCTGATGCCCCACACACAATTTATTTGTAATTCCTTTATTAAACTAATTTTTCAATATTACATTATAAAGGAAGTCCTTCATTGGGAGCCCAGGGTATTTGCTCCTTGTAAATCTGGCCCTAATACTCCTCCCTACTTGAATCACTTCTACTTTATAAAACCCTCTCATATATATATATATATATATATATATATATATATATATATATATATATATATATATATATATAGTGGACCCCTGAGTAATGTCACGTAGGTTTCTATTTCAGACCCCCAAAATACACTTCCCAAGCACTTACAATACTATACTTTACATAATAGTACGATTTCCGGGGTGTTCGTTCTAGAGGGTCCACTGTATATATATATATATATATATATATATATTATATATATATATATATATATATATATATATATATATATATATATATGTATGTATATATATACATATATATATATATATATATATATATATATATATATATATATATATATATATATATATATATATATATATATACACACAGTGGACCCTCGGTTTTCGTTGAAAATTCTTTCCAGAATGCTGTTTGAGTGCTGTTACCAAACGAATTTGTTCCCATAAGGACAAATTAAATTAGATTAGTCATTTCAGACCCCTCAAAAATACACTTACAAAAGCACTTACGAAAATGCACTTACATAATTGTTCGAGTTTGGAGGTGCCGAAACCGAGGGTCCCTGTAATATATATATATATATATATATATATATATATATATATATATATATCAATAACTACACTGCACTAACCAGGGTTCGAACCTATGATGCTTTGGCCCGCCTCATGGCGAGCGAAAACACATAACGCCTTAGACCACTAAACCACACAATCTAAAGTAGCGCATTCAGTAGAACTGAATGTTGTACTTTGGCCATGAGGCAGGCCAAAGATCATATGTTTGAACCTGGCTAGTGCAGTGTAGTTACTGATCAATACCACTCGTTCGTGGTTACAATATATATATATATATATATATATATATATATATATATATATATATATATATATATATATATATATATATAGTAATATATACAGTGGACCCTCGGTTTTCGTTCAAAATTCTTTCCAGAATGCTGTTCAAGTGCTGTTACCGAACTAATTTGTTCCCATAAGGACAAATGTAAATTAGATTAGTCGTTTCAGACCCCCAAAAATACACTTACAGAAGCTCTTACAAAAATTCACTTACATAATTGTTCAAGTTTGGAGATGAACAAAAACCAAAGGGTCCACTGTATATGTTTGTGTTTCTGTTAATGTATTCTGTTTATTAATAAAGCACTCATATAATATATATAGGGAGTGGTAGGAGAAGAAAATATTCAAACAGGTCCAGGGAGAAATTCGAGTTTTCCCTGAGGTACGTTTATTGTCTTCTCTGAGGATGAGGATCCCAGTAAAGTTCTAGAGGTGGTCCTCTCTCTCTCTCTCTCTCTCTCTCTCTCTCTCTCTCTCTCTCTCTCTTACCGGGGTAGTGTGTAGCTATTCACCCCACTTACCAGGGTGTGTAGCACACCCCACTTACCAGGGTGTGTGTAGACACCCCACTTACCGGGTATGTGTGGCACACCACTTACCGGGGTGTGTAGTTCCCACTTACTGGGGTGTTAGCACCCCACTTACCAGGTTGAGGAGCACCCTTACCGGGGTGTGTGTGCACCCCTTACCAGGGTGTTGCACCCTTACCAGGGTGTGTGGCACCCACTTCAGGTTGAGGGCACACCCCTTACCAGGTTGAGGAGCACACCCCTTACCAGGTTGAGGAGCACCCCACTTACCAGGGTGTGTGCACACCACTTACCAGGGTGTGTAGCACACCCCTTACCAGGTTGAGGAGCACACCCCACTTACCAGGGTGTGTGTAGCACACCCACTTACCAGGTGTGTGTAGCACACCCCTTTTCCAGGTATTGTGTAGCACACCCCACTTACCGGGTGTGTGTGCACACCCCATTACCAGGGTGTGTGTAGCACACCCCACTTCCAGGGTGTGTAGCACACCCCACTTACCAGGGTGTGTGTGGCACACCCACTTCCAGGGTGTGTGGCACACCCCACTTCCAGGGTTGTGTAGCACCCCCTACCAGGGTGTGTGTAGCTCACCCCACTTACCAGGTTGAGGAGCACACCCCACTTACCAGGTTGAGGAGCACACCCCACTTACCAGGTTGAGGAGCACACCCCACTTACCAGGGTGTGTGTAGCACACCCCACTTACCAGGGTGTGTGTAGCACACCCCACTTACCAGGGTGTGTAGCACACCCCACTTACTGGGGTGTGTAACGCACTCCACTTACCAGGGTGTGTAACGCACTCCACTTAGGTTGATGCCAGGAAAGATGGATTGATTGAAGTGACGATATCTCTACCCTGGTTGACATCGATGTCTCTACCCTAGATGATGTTGATGTCTCTACCTTGGATGACGTTGTCATCCAAGGTAGAGTGAGTGAATGACACGGAGGCACAATTAAACCACTGAGTAAAGTTTCTGCACTTGCAGTCGGAGGTGGTTACCGCGGGATCTCGCTCACTCGTGTTCGTCCACTAGAAGACTAGTGAGCTACTAGTATGCTCTTACTGCTGTGGTCCTTAAAATGCTGACACAGCATCTGCAAGGCAAGGATGCCGGCTTACACCATGTGAATGTGTCATGGGACTGATTTCACTTCTCCCCACGCATTCCATTTTATATAAAATTTACCAGCTAACTGAATACAGTAAGAACTTAAGTACAGTGGAACCCCGAGTTTGGCCGCCTTTAGTTTCGGCCACTTCGAGTTTCGAACTTTTTGGCAAAATTTTGTCTTGAGTTTTCACTTTCCCCTGTTTTGACCCGCGTACCAAACCTGTCCGCCTGCCCACAGGCGTCATGGAATCAGTCTGGCTTTTTTTACCCCGATGAACTTCCCACCGTTCATCAAAACATTTTAAAAATAATTGATTGTGTTTGGTGCTTGTTGTTGATGTGACTGCATTAAAGGTGCAAGTGTTAAGAATTAATCGATAGAAAAAAACCTAAACTCTCCTCCCAAAGTTTTTGGGGGTACATATGGGGCTCTGACAACCCGCCGCCCCGCCACCTCGAGGGGCCCCCACTGTTAAGGCTTATGCTTTTAGTGGCCCATACCCAACAAACACCCTCTGACATAATACATATTTTATTCTTCTGAGTTTTCATGTTTCTATGTTATTAATATTTTTATTATTCATATTAGATGAATTGTGTAATTAAAAACATAAGTTAATTAGTCTATTTAAGTATCTTGTCCTGTCTCCAAACACTCTCTCCCTTTTAAAATTTCCCAAAAATCTTCAAAAAGGCCGTTTAAATGTTCATTTTCCATTAAAATTATTTATATTTTTTTCTCTTGTTTTCTGTTTTTAAAACTGTATTCTTTAAAAAATATTTTTTTTTGAATATTTTGGGTGGAACGGGTTAATTAGTTTTCATTATTTCTTATGGGGAAAAATTCTTCAACTAAAATTTTGGCCTAGCTCCTGGAACGGATTAAGGACGAAACTTGGGGCCACTGTATACTTAATTTTAAAAATCTTTAGATGAAGGGATTCCAAGGCAAAAATATAAACATTATCACATGGGGGGGGAATAATGGGGAACTACTGGGGGCCCCCCCGGAAATTTGATACCATCTCACTCTGGTTTTAAAAAACTGCTCAGAGAGGCTGAAAAGTGGGAAATTTATCATCTCGGTAACTGGCAGGCCCAACCAAACCCTCACCTGCTCTCCTTTTTTTTTAAACAAAAAGAAAGACTGAGAAAGTGAATCTCAATGGGTTCCCTTGGCTTTTTAATGAATCAGGCAAACATTTTTTCCCAAATTTTAAACATGATGTCCATCAGTAAAGGGCGGGTCGGCTTCCCATATTTAAAAAGGATATTCATTGCGTATTTGGAAATTTTTTGATTAAATTACCTTTTTCCCCATTCACAAATTCATTTTTATTAAATTTCTTTTTTCTATTTAGAAACCCCCATTTTAATTTAACTGCAGACGGGGGCCTGAAAGCAACCAGGTTTTGCTTTGGCAAGATAACAAAAAAATCAACAAAAACCACAAATCTTTTTTCGGCGCAGCCCGCTCTGGTGGTGCAAAAGGGGGTGCAGTCTCTGACCTGACCCCTGTCGACACATTGCGCACTTTGGTTTTTAATCAACATGGGGGCAACCGGGGGAACCAATACTGTCTGTGTAGACCTTGTGACTGGCGTTCTACACCCTGCAACGGCCCCCGGGCTGTGTCCAACGATATTCGAGATGTGTATTGACTTGCCAAGGGGATTTGTAGGATTGCTCGGGAAGGGGGGTTAATGGGGGTTTTTGGGGAAAAATTCTGACGGGGGAAGTTTATGACCAACTCATAGAACGACACCAGGACCCAATTATACAGGTTTCACCCCTGGACTTCAGGTACGGTTGAAGGACGTTTCATGTACGTACACTTGGGTACATTTGAAGAACGTCCCATTTAAAGGCGGACCAGACGGACATCAGTGCAGCCCTTCAGTGCGTACGGAACAATCCCGCAGCTACCCGGGGAAGTGAAGGAGGGCCCTTTGATGGGCCTCTTTGGGGGATCTTTGCTTTGAAAATGACCTTGGGCCCCCTATCCCCATCCTTTGTTCTACCAGACCAGGCCCCAAAGGGGACGACCTCCCCCAGGGGCCCGCCCGGCCCGTGTTTTATGATCATTGGCCTGCCCTCCCTTGGGAGGCGGGACCCAGACAGGCTCCAGAGAAACGAAAAAATGGAAAGTGCGGGGCGGAGGGAGGAACGGAAGGGGGGAACCCGGGAGAAGCACCCGGGAAACTCTGGAGTGAGATTTGGGGGGATCTGAGGGGGTTTTTGTCAGACCCCAAACCCGGAATCTGTTACGCCAGTGGTTGACTGTGATCACCAGGGAGTCCGGCAGAGGATGTACCTTGGAACAAAATATGAAAGGAAATATTGGATGACCCTTTGCCGGTGCTAAGTGAAAACCAAATAATTTTTGATAGATGCTGTGAATGGGGGAAAAAGTTTTGGCAAAAATTCCAGTCTAGAGGAACAACATTAATTATGGAGGATGGGGCAGGTGGAGGTCCATCAGACCGAGAATGCAAGTAGTGTAGAAGTAATACAGAAGACCTTAAAGGCCCGGCAATTCTCAAAAAAATGGGGATTCTGACCCGAGAGAGAGGATCTGCAAAAACCTTTGGTGGAAGTTGCTAAAAAAAAAATAGGTTTGATGCAAGGGGGCGGGTACTTTTAAGGGAGGGGAAACAAACAGGTAAACTGGTAAAAGGGGAAATCCCCGGGGACAACTTCAAGAGGGCCCAAAAAACCCTTTATATAGATTTCAGGTTTTTAACACTTAATGTAAATGGGTTTTAGGGGTGAAATCAAAAGGGCTTGGGGTTGGGGTGTACATTCCGAAAAATTGGTGTGACAATTTTCTTTTTTTAAAGAACACTATTATAGGAGTTTGGGGGTTTTCTTTTAAATGGCTACAAAGTGTTTGCAAGTTCATCCCGTATATTAAAAGGGGGGGGCGGTGGGTGTGGTGGGGTCAGGCCCTTTTAAACCTTTGCGATGGGGGGGAGTGTGTGGGGGGGGGAAAGGGTGGTTGAGTAGATGGGGGGGGGGTGGAGTTAGGGTATGTTTTTAGGGGGGACATGCCGGCGGAGGCAGCAAGGAAGGTGAAGGGGGATTTTGTTTGGGATTATGGGTTTTGGGAAGGGGGGTTTGCCTAGTCGTTGTTGGGGGGGTTTTTTAAAAGTAATTAGAAAAGGGGTGGGGGGCGCAGGGTGGAGGGTGTGTTTTTTAAACAAGGGGGCTTTTTGGGGGTTTAAAAAACGTGATTGGGGTGGGAGGTCGGGTGACCTATTTTTTTTTAGAAGAAAGGGGTTTCGGCTCGACTAGACAGGTTTATGTAATGGGATGCGTGGTAGTAGGGGCGGGGGGAAAAATTTGGGGGTTTGGGTTTTTGATTCAGGGGGTGTTTTGGAGGTGGGGTGGGGAAGGGGGGTTTTTAAAAAAAATTTTTTGGGTTTTTTGGGAAAAAAAATGTTAAATTAAATTTGGGGGTGGTAAAAGGGGGGGAAATTTTGGGAAAATTTTTGGGGTTTTGGTTTTTTTGGGTGGGGGGTAGGGAGGGGTATTTGACGTGTTTTTTGGGGGGTTTTGGGGGATGGTTGAAATGATAAAGGGGGTTTAATTCTTAAAATTTTTTAAAAGGGGGAAAAACGCTTTGTCTTTTTTTAAAGGGGCCCTGCCCCCTTGCGAGGGGGGAGGACGGTTAGGCCTGTTCTCTGGTTTTCTGGGGGGCCCAAATGAGGGAGAGGCAGGGGGTGAGACAGACTCACAT
Organism: Cherax destructor; assembly: GCA_009830355.1. NCBI lineage: Eukaryota > Metazoa > Arthropoda > Malacostraca > Decapoda > Parastacidae > Cherax > Cherax destructor. The sequence goes on from WNWK01022031.1 coordinate 16,908, forward strand.
GGGATGCCTACAGGCTTGGCCTCTGGCAAACTATGGGAACTAGCAGGCCGAAATATGAACTCAGCTGGCAGAAGCATGGGCTGTCATGCAGACAGTCATTTACATCCCTCCCCAGGTCTCCCCCCAGGGTTTCCCGCCATGAAGGGCCCAAAAAAAAATTTGGGGTCTCTCCCCGCAAGAACGGGCCCCAAGAACACAAAAAAAAAAATACATATATACATAAACATATGGACAAAAAAAAAAACTTCCCCAAAAGGGGGGAAAAAAAAAAAGGTGTGCTTTGTGGTCTAAGGCAGTGGGCGCGTGCAGCACTGCCCCTTCCTGCGTCGGATCATCTGCAACACGGGAGACATAGCTGCAGCTGAGTGGATGTAACAGGGTACAGTCTCCTCTGAGGTGAAAGCATCATAGTCTCTGGGGGGTTCCTCAACCTGGGCAAACCTGCTGGTCCCCCCCGAGGGGGGCGTGTCAGTTTTGCCAGGGGGACTGGCAAGTGATTCGGACATTCCTCGACTGGAACTTCACTGGGCTTACTGGGGGCAGTGGGGTGGTCGTGACAGGGACGACTCGGCGAAACATCTGGAGGTCTCGCATACACCATACTGCAGCGGGGGGGCCAGTCAAAGTGACATAATTTTGTGCAGGCTGCTCACTGAAGCTGTAACGAGGCGACAGTCGCCTGCCCAGGTTAACTGCGGCTGGGATGTCATCCTTGACATAAAAGTTACATCAGAGGGTAGTGTAACCCCCCAGACGGTCATCTGCAATAACGGCTGCGGTTTGGGGGTGAAGTGGAACGGTCTCGGGGGGAAAATCGTCGTGGGTACGTTAACAAAGGCATCTATGACCCAAAAACTTTCTGTACAAGGAGCTTGAACGCTCGTAACACGCCTGGACTGACAAATGTCAGCTGTAACATGGGGGATGGGTCCACTGGGTGACAAAGTCCAAGGTGCTACATAGGACACACTAAAAACTGCCACTACTAAATTGGTAAACAGCTTACTACAAAGATGCTTTTTGGTAAAAATCGTCACTAAGCAATACTGAACATGTGAGAATACTGACTGAAGAAATAATTAATGAACACTCAACATATCTTCTTCAAACTTCTCAAAATAAAAAATAAAATGATCACTTAAAATACGCACTGAGACATCATTGGGTGATGTGGGGCGTATCGTGATTATGGGGTGACATCGCATGTTCAGAACATCTGGGGGGTCCTGGAGTCAGGCAGCATGGTGACGTCGAAGCATGGGGACGTCAGTGAAGTCAGACAGCATCAGGGGACCAGTGAAGCAGGCAGCATCGTGGTGATTTGGGGTTTCGGGGAACCACAGCGTGGCGGGGTCTGGCTTAACCCTGGGGGGGGCCCGTGCTATGGTCTCGGACACTGGAATACACAGCTCTGGAAGAATTCGAAAATTCAAGAAAAAAGTGATGCAGTGAGTGGGTTTTTGGGACTGGGCGGGGTTGGGAAGCGGGCCCCCCCCTCCCCCCACCCCCACACCGGGGGAAAAAGCCACACTGGGAAATCACCACAAACTCACCCCGACTTTTTGAAATAGCAGTGGGTGAACAACAACGCAGAACATGTGGCAAAAGGTGAGCTCAACTGAAAACGCTGGGGCCCCTGAGTCAAAACATTTTTTGGGAATTAAAAATTTGTGTCCCGCTTGTACCTGTGTCTGGATGCTGAGATTTCAGAACAATCAGGATAACTGTTAGAGACGGATGCTTCTTGTGAGGCTGATGAATTGAAAAAAACTTCTTTCTTCCCCCCCTCTCAGGCAAACACAACTGCGCGGGCAACGCTGTCAATTTATAAAAGTGTTATTTCGATTTTGGAGGGGTGGTTGAAATGATAAGGTCTTCGGAGGCTTCTTACTTTATTTTATAAAGGGGGTAGTAAAAGCTTGTCTGGCCTGCCCCCCCAAACGCCTTGCGGAGGGGGCGGGTTGGCCCGTTTTTCTGGTGTTGTCGGGGGCCCAATGAGGGGGGGGCAGGGGGAGGGGGACTCACATGGGTCCACAGGCTTCCCCTGGGGAAACAATGGGAACTGCATGGCACGAAAAAACTCACTTGCAGACGATGGGGGTTTTTCAGACAGTAGGCTGTCTACGGGGGGCTTTGGGGTTGGTGGGGGAATATGGGGGAACCGCATCCAAGCCTATCGAGGTTGGGAAGGGAAGAAGAGGATGGCGATATGGTTTACAAAATTCTGAGGGCCTCTTGAAAAACTGTTAATTGGGGGGGCATAAATGACAGGGGAAAATTTAATCGTTGAAAGATGGTTGATGACTTTGCAGAAGAGAGGTTTGGGGCATGGGAAAGAAAGCCGGCGGATGTGTGTTGTGGGGATGGCCCCCCAATATGTTTGGGGGGAATGTAAACAGAGAAGGGATAGAATGTCATTATATCTGGGAAATGGATAAAACATAATTTTGAAAGGGGATGAGGTCTTCCAGGAAGGAAAAGAATTTTATGCTGAAATGGTTTGCAAGGCACATGAGTAGTGGGGAGGAAAAAAAGGGCATTTTTTTTGGGGGAAAAATTGGGGGGAGGTTGAGTAGGGAAGATCGGGGGGTTGGGGGGGACGGCCCCGTGAGAGGGAGGTGTGGGAGGCGGGGGACGGGGTTAAAGGGCAAGGCCCAGGAATGGATGGGTTTAAAATAAATTTTTAAAGGGGGGTTTGGGACATTATAAAGGATTGTAGGGGTAGGTGTGATGAATGGTATGAAAAAGACGGTGTAATGGGGAGGGACATGGGTATGGGGGTAATGGTATTATTGGGGGGAAGGAAGGGAAACTTTAAAGAATTATAGACCTTTAGTTCTAATGAATACGGATTATAAAAATATGCTAAGATTTTAGGTAATAGTAAAAAGAGTGTTAGGGGGTGATAGAGGAGGGAAGGGGATACCAGGAAGGGTGTGGGGAAGGGACATGAACGATTAAAGAATTCATAGATAGAGAGGTTGAGGGAGGAATACTTGCGTTGGATTGGAAGGGAGCATATGATAGTGTGGAGCATGAGGTATGTTTGGAATAATGGAAAGGCAGGGGTTTGGATTGGAAGTGCTGGATTGGGTTAGGGCGTTTTGGCAGGGGCAAGTGTGAGGGTGCAAATAAATGGTAGGTTGGGAGGGGTGATTAGAATGGAAAGGGGTCTGCGACAGGGTTGTCCCCTGTTGCAGATTCTTTGCTTGCTTACAGGATCCGTTTTACAGATTAGTGGGGGATGGGAAGGGGGTTGGGGGGAGGGATAAGGAGATTAGAAATGTGGTGGATATGTAGATGACACCACGGTGTTAGTGTGTCCGAGGCGGGCTGGTCAACATAGGAATTCACATCAAGTTTTTCTGCAGTGCAACGGCATGAGGGTTAATGGAGCTAAATCCACATTGTTGGAGGTAGGCGCTTGGGTGGGGTGGGTTGGGAGCAGGTATGGGTGGAAAATTGTGGACAGGGTGAAAATATGAGGTATTGTTTACATGAGGGACAGGGATGAGGCGAAGAGGTGAATTCGAGGAATGTGGTTAAAAGTGGACGGAGCGGTTGAATAGTTGGCGGGCGGAGAGCTAACGTTGCAGCAGAGGGTCATTGCAGTTAATAACATGATATATAGTAAGATATGGTATATTGCCAACATTTTTCCTTATTAAGTTGGGATGAAAGAATTGAGAGTAGGGTCTTTAAGTTCATTAGGGAACATGGTAGTCATTGGCTCAGGAAGGAGATAGTCAGGAATAGGGTAATTTCAGAAGGTTTGGGTCTGATATAGCTGGAAAGGAGATTGTTGTGTATGTATGTGAAACGTTGTGTGGTAAGGAGGGGAGGGTTGGGGGGGAGAGATGAGGTTTGGGTGGAAGGGGTGCTGTGGGAGGTAGGTGAGTGGTGGGGTGCAAGGGAACTGGGGCAATGCAGAGATTGGCTATGGTGCTTGTTGGTTATATGTGAGCCGCAAAGTTTGAGTGTGGTGGTTATAATGAGGTTTGGTGCTGGGGAGGAGATGGTGGAAGGGAAGGCGCTTTATCCGGTATATGACTAGAAGGGGATATGGAAGGGGTTCCGGGATCTGCGGTTGCCAGCGAGGGACCGGGAGCTGATGTTTCGTTTTTTACATGGGGCAGTGTCATCACGGGAGAATTTATTCCGTATGGGATTGGCGAAAGACGGGAGGTGTCAGCAGTGTGGCTTGGTGGAGTCGGCTCTGCATGTGGTATATTTTTGTGAAACTTTGGATGGGGTTCGTAGGTGGATGGGAGGGGTGTTAAGGGGTTTGGGGTGTATACCTTTGTTACGGGCTATTTACTTGGATTTGGGTGGGGTTAGACATAGGGATAAAAAGGGATTACTGTACAGTATGGTTGACTTTGTGTGCATGTCGTGGAAATTAAGGACGTGAGTGTTGGGGAAAGGATGGGGGCTGTGGCGGCCGTATATATCACACTAATGCAGGAATCATTTGATATATGGGAGGGAGTGGGAATCGATCTTTTCAGAGGGGATAGGAACTTGAGTGTGCAGGGTATATTGGGAGGTAGATAAGGTCTTGAAAGGGCTTGACAGACACACTGGTGGAGCATTGGGTAGGTGTGGTGTGGTGGAGTGGCATAGGTAGATAGGGGGGTTATCCCTTCGGGGACGGGGATGGATGACATCACAGTCGGGGGACTGGGTGACTGTCTAGATAATAGTGTTGGACGTAGATATTTGTGTGGTGGTGTGAATGTGAGGTTGGAGTACTTGTAGGGGGAGTATGGGGTTTTGCAGGGTTTGGCTGGATCCTTGGTGCCAGGGGGCATGGAGTGGTTTGGTATGGTGTGAGTGTAGTGACAGTGGTATGGGTGTTTTGGATTATACTCTGTACAGATATGGTACTGAAACAAGGGTAGTAGCTTCCGTGGAGTTAAGGAGTCTGGAAACCTTGTGTGGTAGACATTCAAGGATATAAGAACACCGTCGGTGGCAAGGTTGTGTGGAAAAAGTCATAACCATAAGTCTTTTGGTTTTCACCACTGTTTCATCAGTTCTTACGGTGGTGGACACTATCGGCTGAATTGTATAATGTTTGGGCCATTTTATAGTGTGTGTTACAGTGTGATTCTTGTAAAAACTTTTTTTTTTTTGTCTTTAACCCTGTGTTGGGGTTCCTATTATTTTGTACAAGAACACGTTTTGTGTAACAATAGAAACAAGACTAGGTGTTCTAATGGTGGTGAAGTTTTGTGTTAGAAATAACATGCATTGTATATGTAATAGAGTGTATGATGTGGTAGAGTATACATGGTGATTGTGAGAGGATAGGGTGAGAGTCATATAAGTACCGAGGTCTGGAGGTATCTATGAACAGTTAATGTTATCTCTTTTATTTTGTGCTCACTGTAAATTTTATTTGCAGTCTTTACTGCATATTCTTAGGACTAGAGCCAATGTTATTGTGGACTCTGTATTTCATTATTTGGGGTTATGTAATTTGTGGACTCTGTATTTACTTATAAGGGGAAAGGAGACAGGAGTTCACTGATTGTAGAAAATTGCTGCTGTACAATTTGTAACATGTATTTATTGCATGTTTATGAACTGTAAATGTATATTTATTGGAAACTAATAAAATGTAAAAAAAATCTTGTCAAGATGACAAACACAACTTAGGTTGCTAGATAGGTGGTTTAGATGAAACATGAGCTCTATACATTTGCTCTGGATTGACACTTGGTTCACAGCTCATTCAAATACTTGGTTCACAGCTCATTCAAATACTTGGTTCACAGCTCATTCAAATACTTGGTTCACAGCTCATTCAAATACTTGGTTCACAGCTCATTCAAATACTTGGTTCACAGCTCATTCAAATACTTGGTTCACAGCTCATTCAAATACTTGGTTCACAGCTCATTCAAATACTTGCTTCACAGCTCATTCAAATACTTGGTTCACAGCTCATTCAAATACTTGGTTACAGCTCATTCAAATACTTGGTTCACAGCTCATTCAAATCTTATGCATGGTTAATGTGTTGATTTCTTGAAGAAAAACTTGAACAACATATCCAGCTTGTGATTCACCATTGAAACTCACATATGGTGAGACCTCCAATACTTGTTCTACGTGTTGCTTGACACTGATTCATCATGATAGTAGTAAGGAAACTGATAACACTGATCTTATGAACCATTAGAAACTGTGACTTTAATACAACCTCATTTAATCACTATACCAAAGTTATGTGGCCATATCAGGGACCATGACTTATCAAATCAGAAAACAAAACTGCTTGGATCATACTTATAAAAGTGAAATTTTAGAAAAAGGAACAAAATGTCTCATGTTTGACATTATTATTATTATTATTGTAATCAAAAGAGCGCTAAACCACAGGGTGATACAGCATGGCAGGGCAGGACAGGATGCAGGGAGAATGGATTGTAAGAGGGAGATGGATGATTAGTAGGGTATGGAGTGCAGCAGGATGGTGGATAGTGCAGGGATAGAGGGTAGCAAGAGATCGAGGTAGAAGGGACTGAGGGAGGTGCTAGAGGTATAATCTTCAGAGTTTGTGTAGTAAGTCAGTTTCTGTCAAAAGTCAACGAGAGAGTTAGGATTAAAGGAGGGTCCATCTGCAAGAAGGAAGGTAAAGAAAGGGCCGCTGAGAGAAGACGCTGTTGGAGGTAAATTCTGCATGCTCGTTGATAGAGTGGGCAGTTCACTGTCCAGAAACACTGCTGCGAATCCAACGGCGTCAGACGAATTTGAACTATCGGCGTACACTGCGATAGCATGGGAATGAGAACAGTAGTTGTCTAGAAAAAGCGAGAAGCCGCCGTAGGTAGGCGGGCTTTTGCGCAGGAACTTCCCAAGAGAGTAGGGGAAAGGAAGATGTCACATGAACATATAGAGGTGGTAGCTGAAGGGAAGACAGGAGTGAATGTAGACGAAGAGAAAAGGGACGAAGTAAACAGGGGCGACGGACAAATAAAGAGCGTCTACTAACGTCTGTAACAATCTTATACATGGAAGGATTGCGGAGGTCATGAGAGTGAACATAATAGTGAATGCAATGTGCATCACGACGATCTGACAAGGATGGAATGTTCGCTTCTACATAGAGGCTATCAACCGGGGAAGAACGAAATGCACCAAGGCATAAGCGTAATCCCTGGTGATGGATGGGATTAAGGATGGAAAGAGTAGCAGGGGAGGCCGCCGAATATATCTGGTCACCATAATTGAGTTTTGATAAAATTAGGGCGGAATGTAGACGAAGGATAGTTCTACGATCAGCTCCCATCAAAGATGTGCGAGGGTTTTAAGGAGGTTCAACCGGCTGTGACAAGTTGCCTTAAGAGAGGTAATATGAGGTTTCCAGGACAATCAACGGTCAAACAGGAAGCTGAGAAACCTGACTGTATCACGTTCTGGAATACGTGAGCCGTATAGGTACAATGGATGATCAAAGACCACTGAACGTCTAGTAAACGTAATTTGATGAGTTATGCCACTAGAAAATTTAAACCCGTGAGTGGTGGCCCAATCAGAAACCTGGTTGATGGCATGCTGGAGGAAAATTGCAATGAAGTGACAGTCAGCACCTGCACAAGCTATAGCAAAGTCATCCACATAGAACGCTGACCAAATATTGGATGGGAGAATAGATGCCAGATTATTTATAGCAAGGAGAAAGAGTGTGTGCTCAGAACACAACCCTGGGGGACACCTTCAGCTTGGACAAATTCCGGGGAAAGCTCATTACTAACCCGGACATGGAAATGTCTGTCAGTTAAGAAGGCCTTAAGGAAGAATGGTAGGTTGCCTCGGAGGCCTAAGGAGTGGGCCTGGGCCAAGATATTATATCTCCAAGTTGTGTCATAAGCCTTCTCAAGGTCGAAAAATATGGCGATAACCGAGTGGTTATTAGCAAAGGCATTACGAATACATGTATCCAAGCGCAGTAAGGGGTCAATGGCAGAACGGCCTTTACTAAAGCCATATTGACTAGGGGAGAGACTACTGTGCGTCTCTAAATACCACATCAAACGTCTATTAACTAGACGTTCCATCACCTTGCAAACTGCACTGGTAAGAGCGATGGGACGGTAGTGGGAGGTATCACGTCCCGTAGTACACGGTTTGCGAAAAGGGAGAACAATAGCAGACTTCCACAGCTGGGGAAGAACTCCTTGCGACCATATAAGTTTAAAGAGTCGTAAGAGGACAGTAAGAGCAGACTGATGTAAATGCTGTAGCATACGAATATGTATGCCGTCTGGCCCAGCTGCCGATGATCGGCAAGCAGTGTGTGTTGCCTCCAGTTCTTGAAGGGTAAAAGGCACATTATAAGATTCTTCTCTAAGAGAAGAAAAATCTAAGGGCCTTAACTCGCTGGCAGACTTAGAAGAAAGGAACGAGGGGCATAGATGGAGCCCCTGAGAAATGTGGACCAGATGATTACCAATTTCAGTGGCAACGGCAAGAGGTATGCTATATCGACACCGGCAACCTGAAGAACAGGAGCCGGGTCAGGGGAGAATTTACCACTTAATTTTCGCACTTTCTTCCAGACTGCACTCATTGGAGAAGCCGAAGTGACAGTAGAAACGTAATCTCACCAGTAAGTGCGTTTAGCATCACATATGACACGACAAGCAATAGCTTAAAATCAAGGAGTCTCTCTGTGGTTCTGTTATACCGATACCTGCCCCAAGAAGAGCGTTTCAAACGTACTGCCCGAGCACAAGCAGGAGACCACCAAGGCACGCACGTCTGAGAATGCTTGCCCGAGGTTTGGGGAATAGAATGTGAAGCCGCGTGAAGATGGAGGACGAAAAGAGATGTAAAACCTCATCAATGGAGGACGAGGAAGGAACCTCGTGAAAGGCAGTAAGATGTGGATAAAGGTCCCATTTCGCCTGGTCAAATTGCCAGCGTGGGCAACAATTAGGTGGAAAAAACGAAGGGGACTTAAGGATGATTGGGAAATGATCACTGTCATGTAAGTCCGGGAGGAGAGACCAGGTGAAGTCAAGGACTGTTGAGGAGGAGCAGATGGGGAGATCGATACAAGAGAAAGAATGAGTTCAAGGATCAAAATGGGTAGGAGTACCCGTATTTAAAACATGGAGGGGGAGAGAAGCAAGAAATGCCTCCAACTGAACGCCACGGGAGTCACAGTGCGACCCTCACCAGAGAAAATGGTGTGCGTTAAAATCGCCAAGTAACAAAAGGGGTGGCGGTAAGGACGAAACTAGAAAATCAACATCTGGGATAGACAATGCCCGCGAAGGGGAGAGATATAAAGAACAGTGTGTGTACCACTTATTCACGTGGATACAGACTGCGGTGTAATGTAAGGAAGAAGGAACATAGAGCTGAAGGTATGAAACACCAGTGTGTTTAAGAAGAGCACTTTCGTTAAAGGTTCCATTGGAAAAAAGGTCTGATGAATATAACAAATCATAGCCTGAAAAGGGCCTGATAATAGTGGATTGTAATTTGGGTTCTTGCAAACAGACCCCAACAGGGAAAAACTGGGAGAGCAACACCTGAAGTTCACCCCGGTTACCCCTGAGGCCTCGGATATTCCACTGCAAATAAGCCAAGATTTATGGAGAGAAAGATATAAGTCGAAGAGAGAGGAATCTATGGACTAGGGTTAGAAAAGTCCACATGTGGAGGCAGCGGAAGACCTGTAATCAGAGAAGGAGGAGGGCATTGTGAAGGAAGGAGGGGTGTAGACGAAGAAGAGAGAGGAGGAACCTCAGGTGGAGAGGTGTCCATCATCATTCCAGTCTCTTAAATATATTCTGTGATAGCTTCCAGTGTTTCGAAAGACAAAGATGCAGAATGTGGGACAACATTAGAAATGGAAGGAGAGTGAGCAACTATCAGGGAGTCTATAGATTGTACTAAAGTAGAAGGCAAGGAGATGGAAGAGGAAACTGTCGAAGGGGATTGGGAGGGGACAGGTGATGAAGGTAGTGTACGAGGAGGAGGATGAACCTCCACACACGTTACAGATCTAGTCGGAGATGAAGAACCCGGCAACAGGGATTTTTTGCCGGACTTATGAGAAGAAGGGGGGCGCTGAGGTTTATTCGAAGGACAAGGACGTGTAGACTCAGAACTGTGCGAGTGAGTAGAGGAAAGTGTGTGGACAGTATGGGATGCTGAGGTATGGACCTCGGAGCCAAGAAAATCAAAAGGATTCGAGACAGGGGTGACTGAGGATGTTGTAACCACAGAGGAAGTCGAGGAAGTTGGGACTCCAGAAGTGGGGCAATGTTTAGCAATGCGAGAATAGGAAATACGGGGAAGTCTCCCTTGAAGGCGTAGATGAGAGATGGTTATAGCATATGAGAAGCCTTCCGCCTTTTTGAGACAATGGATTTCCCGCTCATTCAGGTAAACCTGACAACAGCAAGAGTATGATGGAGTAAACCAGTGATCCAGGATAGCAACCTCACATCCACCGACCTACCTCGGAGGACAAAAGAGAGGGCGGCCGGATATCCGCCACAAAGCATACCTCCTTTTGGTCACCACCCTTGGAATCTGAAAGGTGGCCTCTAGAGATACACCCGTCGCCCGAAAGATACCCAAAGCCACTCCCCGGGAGACCGGAGAGGGAGGGGCATCCCCGGGCGATCCAGATTCCAGGGCAAACTACACCACCGCCAAGAACCTCAACAGAAAGGGGAAGACCACGGTACCCTTCCTTCTACCTAGGAACTAGAATGCCTGTGGAGGGAAGCTCCCAGGAGAAAAATGGGAAGAAAATAAGGGAGGGATGAGGAGGAAAGGGAAAAGGGAGGATGGGGAAGATGGGAAAGGGAAGGGGGGTAATTAGGTTTGGTCTGAGAAAGAAGACCAAGAGGTCCAATTCCTCAGACCAATAGCCTCTTTACCAAGACAAGGAGCCCCACTTAAAGAGGCTCATGTTTGACAACATACTATTAAATGGAGGATAGCTTGTTTTTCTGCACTGATGAATGAAGACTATTCATTTTGAAAGCAGTGTTCCTTCACAACAGCAATGAAAAGCCATCTATGCCAGTGGCTCAGACTGAGGGATTAATTTAAAGGAAACATACAAGTTCATGGAAATTCTACTCAGACTAACAAGACTATAATGACCACAAGTGGAATATATGTGATAGTTTATACTTAGTCTCCAACTTGGTTAAATAAAACACATGTGCTTCCTTGGTTTATTGAATAGTCATGAATATGCTAACCAGTACAAAATCAAAGAATTACCGGCAAATAAAGATCTTATTCCAGGAAAATTCATCATACAACATATACCACTGGTACATCCCCAGAAGGTATTTCTTCCACTATAGCTTATACAGTACAGTGGACCCCTGGAGTTCGTGAAAATCGAAGTTCGTGATATTTTTTTTGCAAAAATATTGGTTCGGTGTTCATGGATCCGCTCGGAGTTCATGATTCGTCCCGGACGCATACCCGTGGCCCGAGCGGGCCCGACACTTCATTGAGTCAGTGTGCCATTGTTTACCCACACATTCATACCATACATTTTGTCATTATTCCAGTGTTTTTAGTGCTTGCAACTGCTAAATAAGCCACCATGGGCCCCAAGAAAGCTCCTAGTGCCAGCCCTTTGGTAAAGGCCTGAGAGAGGAGAATGTGTCTTAAGTGATTCAGTGATTCTACAATATGTTATGATACTAAAGCAGCAGGAGTTGATAAAGGCTATAGTGCCACCCAGAGATAAAGCGTAGCATTAACAGTATAGCAAGTAAGTTAAGCCAATAATCTAAAGAAAAATGACGACACGAAACTTAACTACTCCAATGTTGTTGGAGTTATATAGGGCGACTGACAACACTGCCATGTCTGGTGGCCATCTTTATTTAAGGCTTATCTTTCAGTGGCCCTCATACACCCAACAACAATCAACACAACACCAGTCCTCACATTCGTAATGACATTTTATTCATTCTAAAGTATATGTCATGTTTTTATGTTATTAATATTGTTAATTATGTCATATTAGATGAATTGTGATAGATAAATAAGCCATAGAGTTTATATTAGTGTCATTTTGAAGGACTATCTTATCCTGTCCACAAACACACACCCTGTCGCCGGCACAATTAAAAACATTCGCCAGAAACAGAACTCTCTGGAACACTTTTTTGAGCAACAGGGGTCCAGTGACTCTCAAGTTGGTCCTAGTGGCATTAAAAAACAAAGAAGGGAAGTAACCCTGGAAAAGAACTTGGTACCTGAAGTGTTAATGGAAGGGGATTCCCCTTCCAAACACTAGCAACTACTCCTCCTCTCCTCTCCTTCCATCTTCCACACATCAACAACTCTTCAATAAAGGTAAGTGTCAAGTTATTACTGTTTTATGTACTTTATATCTCATTCTTTTCTGTGCAATTTAGTGTGGAAACAATATTTATTTAAATACTTTTGGGTGTCTGAAACGGATTAATTTTATTTCCATTATTTCTTATGGGGAAAATAGATTCGGAGTTCGTTATATTCGGTGTTCGCAGCGCCCTCTGGAACGGATTAATCACGAACTCCGGGGTCCACTATATTTAAAGTAGATAATGACCAAGAGTTGTACCAGGAATTAGTAAGCAGGTTGTAGTGATATCCTCTGTACCAACATACCATGATACACATCACCCCAACTTACTTGCTAACACCTAGCCCAACTTACTTGCTAACACCTGGCCCAACTTACTTGCTAACACCTGGCCCAACTTACTTGTTAACACCTGGCCCAACTTGCTAACACCTGGCCCAACTTACTTGCTAACACCTGGCCCAACTTACTTGTTAACACCTGGCCCAACTTACTTGCTAACACCTGGCCCAACTTACTTGCTAACACCTGGCCCAACTTACTTGCTAACACCTGGCCCAACTTACTTGCTAACACCTGGCCAAACTTTAAGTTCCATAACACTTGTATATCATTGCAAATGTGTAAAATGATGCATAAGATCATAATGAAGTTAAATATTAGAACTGAAGGTTTCAAATGAATCAGAATAGGAATTTTCTAGTGATGTCAAAAACATGGCAAATTAGGACATACACTGACCTAAACTAATTCAAACCTTCCACTAAAAAACATCAACTCTGATGCAAAACTGAAGAAGGATTTTCTTATCTCACAGAGAAAAACAGGTTAAAATACATTGTAAGTTTCAAACTGATAAGAATGTGCATGATCAAAAATTTTTTTTTTTTTTTTTTATTAACACATCGGCCGATTCCCACCAAGGCAGGGTGGCCCGAAAAAGAAAAACTTTCATCATCATTCACTCCATCACTGTCTTGCCAGAAGGGTGCTTTACACTACAGTTATAAAACTGCAACATTTACACCCCTCCTTCAGAGTGCCGGCACTGTACTTCCCATCTCCAGAACTCAAGTCCGGCCTGCCGGTTTCCCTGAATCCCTTCATAAATGTTACTTTGCTCACACTCCAACAGCACGTCAAGTATTAAAAACCATATGCCTCCATTCACTCCTATCAAATACGCTCACACATGCTTGCTGGAAATCCAAGCCCCTCGCACACAAAACTTCCTTTACCCTCCCTCCAACCTTTCCTAGGCCGACCCCTACCCCGCCTTCCCTCCACTACAGATTTATACACTCGAAGTCACTCTGTCTCGTTCCATTCTCTCTACATGTCCAAACCACCTCAACAACCCCTCCTCAGCTCTCTGACAATCGTTTTGGTAATCCCGCACCTCCTCCTAATTTCCAAACTCCGAATTCTCTGCATTATATTCACACCACACATTGACCTCAGACTGACATCTCCACTGCCTCCAGCCTTCTCTTCGTTGCAACATTCATCACCCATGCTTCACACCCATATAAGAGCGTTGGTATAACTATACTCTCATACATTCCCTCTTTACTTCCATGGACAAGGTTCTTTGTCTCCACAGACTCCGAAGTGCTCCACTCACCCTTTTCCCTCATCAATTCTATGATTCACCTCATCCTTCATAGACCCATCCGCCGACATGTCCACTCCCAAATATCTGAATACATTCACCTCCTCCATACTCTCTCCCTCCAATCTGATATCCAATCTTTCATCACCTATTCTTTTGTTATCCTCATCACCTTACTCTTTCCTATATTCACTTTCAATTTTCTTCTTTACACACCCTACCAAATTCATCCACCAACCTCTGCAGCTTCTCTTCAGAATCTCCCAAAAGCACAGTGTCATCAGCAAAAAGCAACTGTGACAACTCCCACTTTGTATTTGCTTCTTTATCTTTTAGCCCAACACCTCTTGCCAAGACCCTCGCATTCACTTCTCTTACAACCCCATCTATAAATATATTGAACAACCACGGTGACATCACACATCCTTGTCTAAGGCCCACTTTTACTGGGAAATAGTCCCTTCCTCCTACACACTCTAACCTGAGCCTCACTATCCTCATAAAAACTCTTCACTGCTTTCAGTAACCTTCCTCCTATTCCATACACCTGCAACATCTGCCACATTGCCCCCTATCTACCCTATCATACGCCTTTTCCAAATCCATAAATGCCACAAAACATCTTTACCCTTATCCAAATATTGTTCACCTATATGTTTCACTGTAAACACTTGGTCTACACACCCCCTACCTTTCCTAAAGCCCCTTGTTCATCTGCTATCCTGCTTTCTGTTTTACTCTTAATTCTTTCAATAATAACTCTACCATACACTTTACCAGGTACACTCAACAGACTTATTCCCTATAATTTTTGCACTCTCTTTTGTCCCCTTTGCCTTTATACAAAGGAACAATACACGCTCTTGCCAATCCCTAGGTACCTTACCCTCTTCCATACATTTATTAAATAATAGCACCAACCACTCCAAAATTATATCCCCACCTGCTTTTAACATTTCTATCTTTATCCCATCAATCCCAGCTGCCTTACCCCTTTCATTCTACCCACTGCCTCACGAACTTCCCCTACACCCACAACTGGCTCTTTCCACACTCCTACAAGATGTTATTCCTCCTTGCCCTACACACGAAATCACAGCTTCCTGTCTTCATCAACATTTAACAAATCCTCAAAATATTCTCTCCATCTTCCCGATACCTCTAACTCTCCATTTAATAACTCTCCTCTCCTATTTTTAACTGTCAAATCCATTTGTTCTCTAGGCTTCCTCAACTTATTAATCTCATTCCAAAACTTTTTCTTATTTTCAACAAAATTTGCTGATAACATCTCACCCACTCTCTCATCTGCCTCTCTTTTACATTGCTTCACCACTCTTTAACCTCTCTTTTCTCTCCATATACTCTTCCCTCCTTGCATCACTTCTACTTTGTAAAAACCTCTCATATGCTAACTTTTCTCCCTTACTACTCTCTTTACATCATCATTCCACCAATCGCTCCTCTTCCCTCCCGCACCCACTGCCTGTAACCACAAACTTCTGCTGAACACTCTAACACTACATTTTTAAATCTACCCCATACATTTTCGACCCCATTGCCTACACTCTCACTAGCCCATCTATCCTCCAATAGTTGTTTATATCTTACCCTAACTGCCTCCTCTTTTAGTTTATAAACCTTCACCTCTCTTTTACTTACTGATTCTATTTTCCTTGTATCCCATCTACCTTTTACTCCCACTGTAGCTATAACTAAAAAGTGATCTGATATATCTGTAGCCCCTCTATAAACATGTACATCCTGAAGTCTACTCAACAGTCTTTTATCTATCAATACATAGTCCAACAAACTACTGTCATTACGCCCTACATCATATCTTGTACACTTATTTATCCTCTTTTTCTTAAAATATGTATTACCTATAACTAAACCCCTTTCTATACAAAGTTCAATCAAAGGGCTCCCATTATCATTTACACCTGGCACCCCAAACTTACCTACTACACCCTCTCTGCATGTTTCTCCCACTTTAGCATTTAGGTCCCCTACCACAATTACTCTCTCATTTGGTTCAAAAGTTCCTATACATTCGCTTAACATCTCCCAAAATCTCTCTCTCTCCTCTACACTCCTCTTCTCCAGGTGCATACACGCTTATTATGACCCACTTTTCGCATCCGACCCTTATTTTAATCCACATAATCCTTGAATTTACACATTTATATTCCCTCTTTTCCTTCCATAACTGATCCTTCAACATTATTGCTACCCCTCATCATTAAAGGCAATCAGATGAGACTCTTGGAAATTATCATATAATATCAAATATTTATATTTTTACAATTTCTTCCACAATAAAGGCAAA
>WNWK01022032.1:0-12500 GCA_009830355.1 Cherax destructor
CGCTCGGGAAAAACGTCTTTTGGAAACCCAAAAACCTACCTAATAGTCGGGCATCTATTTAGCCCACCTGGGTAATTTCGATGGTCGGCCGGGGAAAAGTTGGAAAAAATTTGATTCAGTTACCGGGGTAAATGATATTTTAAAAAACTAAGTGATTTTATCGCTTTCCAACCTTCTTAACCTCAAGATTTTTAAATTGTGATTCTTTTAAAAACCAAATCAAGCAAGTTTCCTTTTTGGGTTCTGTCAAACAAAAAAAATCTAACATAAGAAATCACAATCAAAAACCCCGTAAATTTTTTCCAACAATTTTTAAAGAAAATTTCCCATTAAAAAACTTTTTCTTACAACGTTTAGAATTTTCCCCATGGTTCACCCCCACCCAATTTGAAATCCCCCCCCAAAATTAACGCGCCCCTCGAAAACTGTGAAACAGATTCTGTGTCCGATGTTTAATCTTAATCTTTTTAAAAAAATTTAAAATTATCTGACATATCCCCACTCCACCCCCCTTTCCCTGTTATTTATCAGTGGGAAGTTTGAACCTGAATTTTCACTCGGAAAGGGCATTTTATCTTTCAGGTTAACCCATCTCTGTTATGAAATAATATTAATTTACCTGCACTTAAAATTAGCTCATCTACCCCCTCTTTTCTGTTTCCATTTTTGGGGGTGTTTTTTCCAGAGGAACTCTTGCTACTTCCCTTTTCAAACCGGGAAAATGCTGAAAACCAGGCTCTCCCGGCCTATTGCCTGATTCACGCATGGAAACAGGGAGGACTATGGGTATCTCTCAGGATGCACTGAGGAACATGACATATTGCCTGAAAATCAGATTGGCTTCCTTGAGGGCCTTTCAACCCTCGACCATTTTCTTTGATTTGTGCAGTTGTTATATTTGTTTGAAAGCTAAATTTTTTTGGCTTTTTTTTATAGGGACATTTGACTCAGATTTCCCCGGGATTATTTTAAGCGCTACACAACTTTGTAGGGATCCCCGCCGGATACGAATTTTTGGGGATTCCAGGTGCGCTAGCGAGATTCCTCCCCCTTGTTCCAAAAGCTGGGGGGGCCCAGGATCTGTTCTCAGCCAGTTACTCTTTTCTGTACTAATGTTAGATCTCCAAGTCAGGGAGTGCACTTCCTGGTGCACGCTTCTAATCTTCGGTAATGAGCTCAGTCCTGTCTTTCAATGGCCCCTGCCTTTGGGCTCGTCATCTTAATCGCTCAGTGAATGTTGCACTGACCCGCCTCTGGATAGGGCATTCACAGCTGGCAGCTCATTTGCATTGCCTTCGGATGACGGACTCCCCCCATAGTGTCTCAGATGACACTGTGGATCACTACTCTGCAAAGACTCCTCCGAGCATCTTTCCACACATTCGGAGTGCAGTCCTTGGCCTTACCTCTCCTACTCAGTGGGTGGGGGGTTGACCCTCCAGACCGTCTGGAAATCCTGGCCTGTACTTGCACCTTCTTGCTGGACTCTGGGCGCATTGGGGACATATAATACATACTGCCGTTAGTGAAGGTCCTTCCACTTTAGTCGAGGTTTCTTTTCAGTTCACTGGAAGGTAGAGCTCGATACGGCGTAAGTTGTTAGTGGCTCTATAATTTCCAACAAGAATATGTATAATGGATCTCTGCTTGTGTAACTAGTGTTCCCCTCAGTGGAGGTTCCTTGTTTCGGTGAAGGGCTCTTAACCCAAGGAATTGAACTAATGCTCTAATTCCTTTAATCAAGCTTGAATGCCTTCCATTTTCCCAGGAGCTGTATGATCCCTACGGGTTTAACGCTCCTCCATGACTGTAATAATAATAATAATAATAATAATAATAATAATAATAATAAAAATAATAATAATAAAAAAAATAATAATAATAATAAAAATAATAATAATAATAATAATAATAATAATAATAATAATAATATAATTACTGTAAGTAGCTACTATAGGCAGAGGAAAGTTTTCTCTCCCGTAGACTTGTTATACAGTGCTACAATAGTGGCTGATAGTATGCATACAGTAGTGGGTGATAGTACATGCAAACAATAGTGGGCGATAGTACATATAATAAAAAAAAAAAGAAGCACTAACCCTACAAGGGTCATACAGCACAGCAGGGCAGGGAAGGGTGCAAGAGTATTGGGTAGCAAGAGGGAGAGGGATTAGCATTAGGTCATGGAGAGCAGCGGGGCAATGGACAGTTCAGGGATAGAGGGTAGCAAGAGATTGAGGTAGAAAGGGCTGTGAGGGGAGTGCTAGAGGCATCATCATCAGAGTTTGTGCAGTAAATCAGTTGCTGTCAAAAAGTCAATGAGAGAGTCAGGATTAAAGGAGAGTCCATCAGCAAGAAGGGAAGGTAAAAAAAGGGCAGCAGAGTGAAGACGATGTTGGAGGTAAATTCTGCGTGCTCGTTGATAGAGTGGACAGTCCAACGGAATGTGGCGAACAGACACTGGAACCTGACAATGCTCACAGAGGGACTGTACCAAAGTAAGGGGGATGAAATTGTAGAGGAAACTGGAGAATGTGAGGTGACAGGAGAGGAAGCAACCTGGGAGGGGGCAGAAGAGGAAGAAACTTTGGAGGGGACACAGGAGGAAGGTACTGTACGAGGAAGAGGATGAACCTCCACACTTATAACAGAGCAAGTTAGAGGTGAAGAACCAAGTACAGAGACTGGAAAGGAAAAATGTGCAGGTAGAAGAAGGGAAGGAGGGGTTAAAGGAGATTTTAACAATGGGGATTTTTTGAACTTCGGAGAAGTAGAGGGGCGATGGGGAGGAGGTGTTGTACAAGGTCTTGTAGACACAGAAACTTGTGAGTGAGAAGAGGAAGAGGTGAGAACAGAATGAGGTGTCGAGGTAGGGACCTCGGAGCCCAGGACAGCAAAAGAATTAGAGACAGGGGTGACTGTGGAAGGGGTGATCACAGAGGAGGCTGCAGAAATTGTAACCCCAGAGGTGGGGGGGAGGTTTAATAACTCAAGAATAAGAAATACGGGGAAGTCTCCCCTGGAGGCGTAGATGAGAGACTGCCATAACATGTGGGAAGCCTTCTGCCTCTTTGAGACAATGAATTTGTCGCTCACTTAAGTAAACTTGGCAACGGCGAGAGTAAAATGGGTGAGCCTCATGACAACTAAGGCAAGAGGGAGGTAGACTACAAGACATATTGATATGGTCATCGACACCACAGACTGGGCATTCGGCCATGGACCTGCAATATTTCGCTGGATGACCAAAACACCAGCAATTACTACACTGCTGTGATGTAGGGATCACCTTTCGAACTTGTGAATGGTGTCCCGCAATATAAACTGACGACAGAAGCTCACAGCAGTCAAAAGTTAAGCGAGCTACATTGCAAGGGTATCGTCTCCACCTGTGGGCAGGGAGGACGTAAGTGTCTACTTTGAGAACTGGGAGGTCTTGGAGCTCAAGCTGTTCCAGAATGTCATCACCACATGTCTGGAAATTCTGTTGGACAATGATATGAAGTAGAATGACAGTACCACTACAAGAATTGAGAGAATGATGTTTTTCATTAGTTACCGCAATACCATCTATGGTTGTAAGGAGAGAAAGATCGTGAGCTTGGCTAGCATTCTGGACCATGATGATGCATGTACCGCTCTTGAGACCATGAAAGGATATATCTCTACCAATACTATGATCGGAAAGATAGTAAGGAGAAGAAGTCAGTCGCAGAGTAAAAAACTTAGTCCATTGTGTATTTTGAAACATAGCATGTAAGGGCAGAGAGTGTCATGCTGGTCTTTTCTGGGAAGAATGAGAAGGAAGCAAAGGAGTATCATCAGGTAATGGTCTTGGGCATTTAGGTGTGGGACCGGGGATGTTCCGACATGGGACGGGCGGACGATCCAAAAATCGTCGCATGATAGAGGGAGAAGCCGGAAGCATGGTCAAAGAAGTGCGAAGGTCAGACGTATCAAAGGAGTCAAGCAGAACCCCGGTACCTGGAGTGGGAGATGAAACGGCACCAGCACATGGTACAGGGGCACTAGAAATATCCGAAGAGTGGTCAAATAACAAGGTAGGGTCGGAACAAGGTGAGGTAGCTGAAAGGGGCCCAGAGGGAGCTGTTTCATGGATTTGGGATTCCATGGTTATGTCATTTCTTTCTTTTTGTTTTTTAGAAAAAAGAAAAGAAAAAAGGGGGGAACGTAGGATAACTCCTAGGAAGAATGAAATGGCTGTAAATCTCCCTCCACGCCCAAGAGGACCTCTGCACCGCCAGTAGTGCAGATGCAGCAGGAAACCCGTGCCGAACCCAACCCTTCATGCCAGTAAACCAGCAATCTGGGATAGCAACCTCACATCTACCGAGCCACCTCGGTGGACAAAAGAAATGGTGGCTGGATACCCGCCACAAAGCATACCTCTTCGGCCACCACCCCCCAGAATCCGAAAGGCAGCTTCCAGAGATACACCCATCACCTGAAAGACACCCAAAGCCACCCCCATTCCTCAACGGAATGGGATGGACCATAGTACCTTTTCCCCTGCCTAGGAACTAGAGTGCCTGTGGGAAGAAACCCAAAGGCTGAAAATAGGAAGAGGATAGGGGAGGGATGGGAAGAGGAGGAAGAAAGAAAAAAAAGGGGGATAGGATAGGGAAGGGGGGATTGGGGGTAATTAGGTTCGGTCTGAAGGAGACCAAAAGGTCTAATTCCTCAGACCAAGAGCCTCTTCACCACGCTAGCTCGATCGCTAGCGCACTTAGCTCACCTTTTTTGGTACGGCTGAAAAACATTAGGATGGGTTTCCATAAGACACCTGCTGTCCCTGTTCACCCATGAATGTAAAATGGGTACCTGTGTGTTAGTGGACTGGTGTGGGTCGCATCCTGGGACAAAAGTAACTTAATTTGCGGGAAATGCTCAGCATAACAAAGGACTTTCTATATAGTAGTAGTATGTCATTGATGTCAGCTAGGACTGTATACTTTGTACATGTACTTGTAGTAAATAAAGATATTATTATTATTATTTGTTGGCGCACCGTGTGCTCATTCACCCACTTCATGGGATTATCTTGAATATGACGATGAAAACCTTGGCAACGCTCCTGACTACCATTAGACAGTGAAGCTCTCCAACCTCTTCAGTTCCAAGGACAATTTTATCGCAGACTGCTTCAGTGACGCCGAAGTCGACAAGATCACTATTGCCTCTGCTATGTATTTACTCAAGAACCATGGCTTTGAAGTAGCATCATCTCCAGCTCCAAGGGCCAAGAAATCGGTATTACTGAAGACATCACTAGCCAATCAATTGCTGACGTGAAATGTTTGATTGAGGATCAAAATAATAGGGCCACAATCGACATGATGACTAAAATTCTTGCCGCCACATCGACGCTCAAAATCAGTTTCACTGAAGTCTAAGTGGCCTCACAAGCACTTAACGATGGACCACGAATCTCATATTACCATGTGAACATCAGGATACCATCAAATTACCCCATGTTGGAAATGCTAGTCCTACACACACGCCCTCAAGGACTGCCCAGTGAAGGAGAAAAAAAAATTGCACTAACTGCTGTAATGAAGGATACAATGACTGCACTTCAACTTCTCTGCAGAAATGTCTCGATTGCAAGAGTAACCATCACACTTGCAGCCATGTACCCCTATAGAAAAAAAATCAAGAAGAAAAAGCTCAATGACCAAAAGAAGTTCAATTGTACCAAGACCTCAGACTATACTGCCATCACTCGACTTCATGCTGAGACCAAGAAGATTCTTCAAGTATAAAAACAACCTATCTCTACTACTAAGACTATTCCAACACTCCCAGACGGCCCACACACACACACACAGATCTACGCCCACGTGCATTATTATTATTATTATTATTATTATTATTATTATTATTATTATTATTATTATTATAATCAAAAGAAGCGCTAAATCACAAGGGTCATACAGTGCAGCAGGGCAGGGCAGGATGCAGGGATAATGGGTAGTAAGAGGGAGAGGGATGATTAGTAGGTTATGGAGTGCAGCGGGACAGTGGATAGTGCAGGGATAGAGGGTAGCAAGAGATTGAGGTAGAAGGGACTGAGGGGAGTGCTAGAGGCATAATCTTCAGAGTTTGTGTAATAAATCAGTTGCTGTCAAAAAGTCAATGAGAGAGTCAGGATTAAAGGAGGGTCCATCAGCAAGAAGGGAAGGTAAAGAAAGGGCAGCAGAGTGAAGACGACGTTGGAGGTAAATTCTGTGTGCTCGTTGATAGAGTGGACAGTCCAACAGAATATGTCGAACTGACACTGGAACCTGACAATGCTCACCGAGAGGGACAAGGAGCCTCTCCATGAGATACCCGTGAGTAAGACGAGTGTGGCCGATGCGAAGACGGGAGAGAGTAGTCTCCCAACCTCGACATTGGTGACAAGAAGAAGGCCAGAAACCTATACTCGGTTTAATAGAAGGAAGTTTGATATCTAGCAGGTCAGACCAACGTTGTTGCCAACGGGTGAGAAGGTGGGTAGCAATGACCGCAAAATAGTTAAAAAATGGAGCACCTCTATATAAAACTGGAAGGTCATGTACTGCTGACCGCGCAGCAGTGTCTGCCTGTTCATTGCCCTGTACGTCAACATGACCAGGGACCCAATAAAAAACAATATCTTTGTGTTTGCTAGAGACACGGCATAACCAAAGTTGAATTCGAAGAAATAAGGGGTGAGGTGTATCAAATTTTTGGATAGCCTGTAAAGCACTAAGGGAGTCTGAAACGACCACAAATGGTGATAGGCATAGATGTTATACGGATAAGTGCTACAAGAATGGCATACAATTCAGCCATAAAAATGCTAGCCGAGGATAATAGATGTCTGGAAACACTGCTGCGAATCCGACGCCGTCAGAAGACTTTGAACCATCGGTGTACACTGTGATGGCATGGGAATGAGAGCAAAAGTGGTCTAGAAAAAGAGAGCGAGAAGCTGCCGTAGGCAGTTGGGATTTTGTGCATGACAGTGGAAAAGAACAGACACGGACAGCAGGAACTTCCCAAGGGTGTAGGAGAAAGGAAGATGCCACATGAACATAGAAAGGTGGTAGCTGAAGAGAAGACAAAAGCGAATGTAGGCTAAGAGAAAAGGGACGAAGTAAACAAGGGCGAAGAACAAATAAAGAGCGTCTACTAACATCTGTGACAATCCTATACATGGAAAGACTGCGGAGGTCATAAGAGCGAACATAATAGCAAAGGCAATGTGCATCACGGCGATCCAACAAGGATAGAATGTTCGCTTCTACATAGAGGCTCTCAACTGGTGAAGAACAATGTTAAGCGAGCAATATTGCAAGGATATCGTCTTCGCCGACGGGCAGGGAGGACAAAAGTGTCAACTTTGAGTATAGGAAGGTCTTGGAGCTCAAGCTGCTCCAGGATGTCACCACCACGTTTGGAAATTCTGTTTGACGATGGTATGGGGTAGAATGACAGTACCACTACAAGAATTGAGAAAATGATGTTTTTCAATAGTGACAGGAATAGCATCTATGGTCGTGAGGAGAGAAAGATCACGAGCTTGGCCAGCATTCTGGACCATGACGATGTGTGTGCCGCTTTTGAGAGCGTGAAAGGAGATATCTTTACCCACATGGCGCAGGAATGCCTTACCAATACTATGATTGGAAAGATAGGCAGTAGAAGAAGTCGGTCTCAGAGTAAAAAACTTAGTCCATTGTGTAGTGTGAAACATAGTGTATAAGGGGAGTGTGTGACGAGATGGTCGTTTCTGAGATGAATGAGGATGAAGCAACGAAGTATCATCATGTAAGGGTCTTGGGCGTTTTAGATGTGGGACCAGAGTTGGTCCGACGTGGGATGGGCGAGCAACCCGAAAATTGCCGTACCATAGAGGGAGAAGCCGGAAGCAAGGTCAGAGAAGAGCAGAGGTCAGACGTATCAAAAGAGCCAGTCGGAACCCCGGTACCTGAAGCAGGTGATGAACCGGCACCAACAAGAGGTACAGGGGAATTGGAAGTGTCTGAAGAGTGGTCCAATGATGAGGTAGGGTCAGAACAGGGTGCAGTAAAAGGAGGGGGCCCGGGGGTAGTAGGTTCACGAATTGGGACGTCCATGATTAGGTTACTTCTTTCTTTTTGTTTTTTGGAAAAAAAAGAAGAAAATAAAATAAAAAGAAAAAAAGAATAAAAAAGGGGGAACGTGGAGGAATAGCTTCTAGGAGGAATGAAAGTGGTGTAAATCCCCCTCCACACCCAAGAGGACCTCAACACCTCAAGTAGTGCAGATGTGGCATGGAACCAATACCATAACCTACCCTTCATGCCAGTAAACCAGCAATCTGGGATAGCAACATCACATCCACCGAGCTACCTCGGCGGACAAAAGAGAGGGCGGCCAGACACCTGCCACAAAGCATACCTCCTTCGGCCACCACCCCCGGAATCTGAAAGGTAGCCTTCAGAGATACACCTGTCGCCCGAAAGACAACCCCCTGGAGATCGGAGAGGGATCGGGATATTCCCAGGCGATCCAGATTCCACGACAAACTACACCACCACCAAGGACCTCAATGGAATGAGATGGACCACGGTACCCTTCCCCCTACCTAGGAACCAGAATGCCTGTGGAGAGAATCCCACAGGTTAAAAATGGGAAGGGAATAAGGGAGGGGTGAGGAGGAGGAGGAGGAGAAGGAAAAAGGGAGGATGGGGAAGATGGGATAGGGGAGGGGGAATTAGGGGTAATTAGGTTCGGTCTGAGGAAGAAGACCAAGAGGTCCAATTCCTCAGACTGATAGCCTCTTTACCGCGACAAGGATCCCCCCTTAAAGAGGACGCCCACATGCTAAACATTACCTCCACTGAAACCTTCAACTCTACATACAATCAATGAGTTTTCCCGCCTCAACAGCTTTCCCAGCTTCAATGTTCCTGACACCACGCCATCAGCAGAAATAATGAAAATCTTCAACGTAGAATTCATCACCGTCCCATCAGATCCTCTAACCACAGCCGCTCACTGCACTCATGACCCACCAGCAGCCCACTCCACTCATGACCCACCGGCAGCCCAACCCACTCATGACCCACCAGCAGCCCAACCCACTCTCAAATTACCTGACTGTTAGTTAGTCAAAATTCTGTATTACTTGTTAATGGTCTAAGTCGAACCAAAAAGCCGTCATAAGTTTGTCTCCTTCGTATATGTATTCTTGATATAATCTCTAGCTTGAGTTTAGAATTTTGCAAATAAGGATAGATTCTGTAGTTAATTTTAGTTTAATATCTTTATTATGCACCCCATACCCATGGTGTGGGCGGTAGTCAAAAGATTACAGAGGCACATAATGGGACCAGAAACTGGGCCTCAAAATTTTGATAGCTAAGCAAGTTACAGTGAAATGAACTACTTACATGTTTATATCTAGTTACAGTATTAATTAATTATGTAGACATGAATTCAGACAGACTATTACAGAGTAGTTTATAACTGGTTTAGAATTATATATATTACCCTACATTTTAGCAAGGTATGATTAAATTTAAACAGGTTTAAGTAGTTATGAGTTGTTTTCATTAGCAAAATCAGGTG
This sequence comes from Cherax destructor, assembly GCA_009830355.1. Classification (NCBI taxonomy): domain Eukaryota; kingdom Metazoa; phylum Arthropoda; class Malacostraca; order Decapoda; family Parastacidae; genus Cherax; species Cherax destructor. Next base: position 9,601 of record WNWK01022032.1, read on the forward strand.
ATACGAGAAATACTGCAAAATATATACAAAAACAATGTATCATTTATGCAATTTTACAAAAACAATTATTTTTAGCATCTCACATTATGTTTACAGCTTCTTTTTATTATAATAATATTCACATTATTTTTAATTCCTCGTTTAATAACCCATAACTGGGTCATTCTGTGAGGTATTAAGACTGTTGTCTCATTTTAACATGTTTTGTGAGATATGGGAGTTAACCCGCATGTAGAGACAAGCTTATGTTGACGTCTGGTCGTACCTGGACCATTTACAGGTCACACTAAGACACGAGAGTGAGGGAGCTCCCTCACCTTCGTGTGTTAGTGGAGTTGTCAATGGTCCAGGTCGGACCAAACGTCGTCTCAAGCTTCTCTGCGGGTTATTTGTACATACTCACATTATTATTATTATTAATATCAAAAGAAGCGCTAAACCACAGAGGTCATACAGCGCAGCAGGGTAGGGCAGGATGCAGGGAGAATGGGTTGTAAGAGGGAGAGGGATGATTAGTAGGTTATGAAGTGCAGCAGGACAGTGGATAGTGCAGGGATAGAGGGTAGCAAGAGATTGAGGGAAGAGGCACTGAGGGGAGTGCTAGAGGCATAATCTTCAGAGTTTGTGTAGTAAGTCAGTTGCTGTCAAAAAGTCAATGAGAGTCAGGATTAAAGGAGGGTCCATCAGCAAGAAGGGAAGGTAAAGAAAGGGCCGCAGAGCGAAGACGACGTTGGAGGTAAATTCTGCGTGCTCGTTGATAGAGTGGGCAGTCCAACAGAATGTGGCGAACAGACACTGGAACCTGACAATGCTCACAGAGAGGGGCAGGGAGCCTCTCCATGAGATACCCGTGAGTAAGACGAGTGTGGCCGATGCAAAGACGGGAGAGTGTAGTCTCCCAACCTCGACATTGGTGACAAGAAGAAGGCCAGAAACCTATACTCGGTTTAATAGATTGAAGTTTGATATTCAGCAGGTCAGACCAGCGTTGTTGTCAATGGGTGCGAAGGTGGGTAGCAATGACAGCAAAATAGTCCGTGAAAGGAACACCTCTATATGAAACTGGAAGGTCATGTACTGCTGACCGCGCAGCAGTGTCTGCCTGTTTATTGCCCTGTACGTCAACATGACCAGGGACACAACAAAAAGCAATATCTTTGTGTTTGCTTGAGATATGGCGTAACCAAATTTGGATACAAAGAACTAGGGGGTGAGGTGTATCAAATTTTCGGATAGCCTGTAAAGCACTAAGGGAGTCTGAAACGATCACAAATGGTGACACAGGCATAGATGCAATATGGATAAGTGCCACAAGAATGGCATGGAAATGTCTTAAGGAAAAATTGTAGATTGCCAGGGAGGCCTAAGGAGTGGGCCTGGGCCAAGATATACCTCCAAGTTGTGTCATAAGCCTTCTCAAGGACAAAAAACGATGGCGATAACTGAGTGGTTATTAGCAAAGGTATAGATAAGGCGCAGGCACAGCTGGCACTGACTCTCCCCACAGAACAAGTTAATATACCGTAACCACCCTACCAGTGTTTCTTTACGACCGTAACTATGTCCCAGAACCTGTCCTACATAGTAGTTTCATGGATTGGGTCGTCCATAGTTAGGTTACTTCTTTTTTTTTGTTTTTTGTTTTTTAAAAAGAAAGAAAAGAAAAGAAAAAGAAAAAAAGAATAAAAATAGGGCTGAACGTGGAGGAATAGCTCCTAGGATGAATGAAAGGGGCGTAAATCCCCCTCCATGCCCAAGAGGACCTCAGCACCGCAAGTAGTGCAACTGTGGCATTGAACCCGTGCCATACCCTACCCTTCATGCCAGTAAACCAGCATTCCGGGATAGCAACATCACATCCACTGAGCCACCTCGGCGGACAAAAGAGAGGGCGGCCGGACACCCGCCACAAAGCATACCGCCTTCGGCCACCACCCCCGGAATCCTAAAGGTGGCCTCCAGAGATACACCCGTCACCCGAAAGACACCCAAAGCCACCTCCTGGGAGACCGGAGAGGGATCGGGACATCCCCAGGCGATCCAGATTCCACGGCAAACTACACCACCGCCAAGGACCTCAACGGAATGGGATGGACCACGATACCCTTCCCCCTACCTAGGAACTAGAATGCCTGTGGAGAGAATCCCACAGGTTAAAAACGGGAAGGAAATAAGGGAGGGATGAGGAGGAGGAGGAAAGGAATAAAAGGAGGACAGGGAAGATGGGATAGGGGTGGGGGGACTGGGGGGTAATTAGGTTCGGTCTGAGGAAGAAGACCAAGAGGTCCAATTCCTCAGACCGATAGCCTCTTTACCTCGGCAAGGAGTCCCCCTTAAAAAGGTACATACTCACAAAACAGGTTAAATTGAGGACTTGAAGGGCAGCACACATGATGGAAGACCCGGCTGTTCTATATATATTTGCTGGAACCTTCCTGTGAAAAATGGGCTCAAAGTTAGTTTGGAGAAAATTGATATTCACTTTTACAGTCAGTTAAATGTATTCCTTCGCTGATGTTATATCTTGCCAGATATTTTACAGGATCAGATTCCTTTTTCAGTAACCAAATATACCTTCATAATATTTAAGTATTTATAAATTGTAATATTGTGGAAGATAGTACCCATTTTGTGTATTGTTATTCTTAATAAGACCGAAGAACCTAGCTAAGTGGTAATGTAAAAGTTAAGTGGAACTGAGCAAAGTGCCCAATAGTTTGTTGTGAGGAGAGATTAAGAGTCATTGTTTTACCCCTATTGAGGGTAAGAAGGGTTCAGTTTTCAGGTTCTCTGTTATGACAGTTAAGGTTCAATGTGACTTCCTCAACACCACTCAAAAACACTTGAATCCTTAAAATAGAGATTATTATTTTATTATATATATATATATATATATATAT
>WNWK01022032.1:17827-33196 GCA_009830355.1 Cherax destructor
AAATCTTAATCAGGCTCTGCTATTTACAGTCATTTATTTTTTCTAAATGTTTTGAAAGTTTTGTGTAAAATGCTTCAGACGCTTTACGACGCCATGTTTACTTTGCAATGCTTCGTCTGCCTGTACGCTTCTCGCCAGTCATCTTTTATTTTGCTCATGTCTTCAAAAATCTCTTTCCCACTGTGTGATCTTGATAACTAATGTCTACTCTACTTGTGTCTGTACATAAAGGGAACCTGCGACCAGCCTGAAACCCGGTCTTCCTGGCCAACAAGGCTGTTGGTGCTAGCAGCCTGCAAGTCCACAAGACCTTCCTTAACACCAGATCTGACGTAGGTATTTCAGTCTTGGCTAAAACACATGAAGCACAGTGTGCAAATTTTATTGATAATTTTATTTATCTCATCGCATATGTTAATTCTTTCTAGTTTGAAACTAATCCACATTTATTATTATTATTATTATTATTATTATTATTATTATTATTATTATTAAGTAGTACTCACCTAACTGTGGTTGCAGGGGTCGAGTCTTAGCAGCATCAGTATTAGCATTTTTATTATTATTATTATTATTATTATTATTTTATTATTATTATTCATACCCTAACGTTTCTACTCAACATATAAATCAAATTACTGGACATTTCATAGGAAAGATATTGTCTTTCAGAAATAAACGGAAGCAGAGGTCAATTTTTTTTTCAACTCGCCGGCCGTCTCCCACCAAGACAGAGTAACCCAATAGAGAAAGAAACACTTTCACCATCATTCAACACTTTCACCATCATTCACACATAATCACTGTCTTTGCAGAGGTGCCCAGATACGACAGTTTAAAAGTCCCTCCAAACAGCCAATATCCCAACCCCCTCCTTTAAAGTGCAGGCATTGTACCTCCCACCTCCAGGACTCAAGTCCGGCGAACCGGTTTCCCTGGAGAGTTTACCTGGAGAGAGTTCCGGGGGTCAACGCCCCCGCGGCCCGGTCTGTGACCCTTCACAAAATATTACCCTGCTCACACTCCAACAGCTCGTCAGGTCCCAAAAACCATTCTCACAGACCTAGTAACTTTATTTAGGTACATGTACACATAAGTACAGTTATACATAAATTATCATACATAGCAGTATATTGGTGAATCTGCTTTAGTAATCCGATTATTCTTTACGACCTAATATCCTTAACTGGGGGTCTATAAAAATAAAGCCTCTATGACTTTTTGGATTATCCTAGGTAATTAACACATGTTACTATGTATGATAATTTGTGTAACTGTATTTATGTATACCTGTACCTAAATTAACTTAAAACCAGTCCTCTGTTCCAACTTTAATCCATATTACAACTCCAAGAAAGTAGATTGGGGGTTATTATCAAGGGTCACCGACTTCAACATATCCGGATATGACATTAACTTTATTTAGGCAGAGGTACACATGAGTACAATTATCATACATGTGTAAATTACATAGGATAACCCAAAAAAAATCAAACTGACTTATTTCAGCACAAAATATCACATTATCAATGAATATGGCTTCTAAATTAACTAATATATTATCATTTTACAGGGCTTCTAGTGACCCGACCGTAAGATCTCGATGGGGCCACGAAAGTCTATGGTACCCTGGCGGACGCCAAAATACCTCAAGATATTCATTTTTATACATATACGTACATGTAATCGATAGGATATTTTAAAACCCATTTACCAAGTGACCAACCTTTATAAAGTATTGAATATTATTATGAGTATATTTCCCTTGATTTGAGCTCATATATATGTATATGTCGTGCAGAATAGGTAAAACTTGCGATTTTGGCTTATATTGCCTCGCTCTTCTTGCCGAATAAAGCAAGCGAAAATTTGTGGATGCAATAATTTCGCAAAAATCATTAAGAACCTAACGAAAAATTAAATTTCACTGAGTCTATTATTAAATTATTGTAAACTTATCTAAAATATATTTAGTTGAATTAGGCTAAATTAAATTGCGCTTGTTATAATAAGGTTAGGTAAGTTTTCTAAGGTTCTTTTGGTACAAAATTATTGATTTTTATATTAAATGAAAAACTGTATCTTAAAATTAACGTACAGAATTTTTTTTTAGAAAAGACTTAACTTTAAAAGAGTTCTTGCTAACTGACCAATTTTGCCTATTCGGCACGACATATATATATATATATGGGACAGGTTAGTAGTAATTGTTTTAATTTATGACTTTCTTTTCTAATTACAGAATGCAACTTATGTTTGTTCGTTTGCTAGCCACAAATTCTCTGAATTTCAGGATACCAACTTCAAAGAACAGCACAAAATAAAAATGAGTAATCGTCAGCTTAAAAGAAAGAGAAGCATTAATAACGTAAACAGGGAACAAGAAGAAAATAAAACAAAAAAACAACGAATTGTGGAATATGGACCTATTGTGGATTATGATGACGCTATGGAAATTGATCAGCAACCTATGGACGCTGAAGAAGTACCTATGGAATGGGAAGATGACGCTATGGAAATTGATCAGCAGCCTATCGACGCTGAAGATCAAAATACGGACTTTATGATAATGCTACGGATGTTTACTAACTTGAAAATATAAGAGATTAACGTTAAAATACGGAATATAAACAAATGACAATGTAAAATTTATTTTAGGATGATACATATTTGTACAAAGTAGTGCAAGAATTTGGTGAACACACCGAAATTCCCTTTCTATGCAGAGCATATATAATATATGAGTTGGGAAACTTAAAACACTTGTAGTTATTAGGAGTATTTCAGATGTTCGACGATCCTGGAACAACATCCCCCTTGTTTAAACAAGGGGATGCTGTTTTGTGGGTGTTGTGGTATAGGAGGGTGGTCTTAAACAAGGGGGATGCTGTTTTGTGGGTGTTGTGGTATAGGAGGGTGGTCTTAAACAAGGGGGATGCTGTTTTGTGGGTGTTGTGGTATAGGAGGGTGGTCTTAAACAAGGGGGATGCTGTTTTGTGGGTGTTGTGTTATAGGAGGCTGGTCTCAAGACCAGCGTCCTATAACACAACACCCACAAAACAGCATCCCCTTGTTTAAGACCAGCCTCCTATACCACAACACACGCAAAACAGCATCCCCTTGTTTAAGACCACCCTCCTATAACACAATGCACGCAAAACTGGTGGGACACTCGTACTATTATAATGCAACGAAATATGTATGTGTGTACTCACCTTGTGTGTATTTCTAATGGCTAATGCCCATTATATATTTGAGGATGATCAGTAAACCCGTTGGGGTCATACAGCGTCTGGAAGAATGGGAGAAATTCACATTAGGATAGCAGGTCCAGTTCCATAGACTAGTTAAAACTGTCAACACCATCAATATTACAATCTTTGAAACAGGAATTTCGGTATATGTTCTCAGTGTTCAGTTCAGTTCAGACTCTCGGGTAAGGACCCACTAGGGGCGAGGGGGAAGTGGGGACAGAAGAAGAATAGCCGGTGAGAGGAAGAACTGAAGTAGAAGAGAAAGAGTCAGGACTAAACCCAACAGTCTAACTACTGTATTGTTCTTAGTGTATATACACTTCTTGTACATAAAATATGCATATTTTTGAAGTAGAAAAATAAGCATTTTTTATATAAATTTATTGTTGTTTTAATATGTAACAATAAATAAGTTTATAGGTTAATTATTGGTTTAGCGCTTCAATTTGATTATAATAATAATATAGGTTAATTATAATTTTATTATTGTTTTAATATTTAACTTAATAAAAAGTTAAATTTTAAATTTGTATTATTTTTTACATTAAAGGAAGATGGTAAACCCGAAGGGGTCATACAACGCCTGGGGAATGGGAGGAAATTAGATGTAATTGAAGAAGCTAAAATCCTTGGATCTAGAGCCCCGCACCGGCATATCAAGGCACCTCACTTGATGGGACAATAAATTAAAATACATTATATGTCTCTGAACCAGAATATTACACCATTACCATACCCTACCCTGCAGCGCTCTATTACACCTATGGGTTTAGCGCTTAGTTATGATAATAATAATAATTGTATATGGTGTTGCCTTACCTTGCAGGTGGTGGTGTCTAACTCACACATGGTCCTATTATAAACGACTAGTGATAGTCTGGCTGAACACACCAGTAATAGTCACCCACTGACTCGTAGAGAAGCCAGTAGTAACTATTTTAATTATCACAACTTTATCGACCTAGGTTTTGATTTATGTTCAAGGGAAACATTCCTCATTAATGTTGTTAACTTTGCTTCTCACTCTGAAAATACACATTTAATTAATATAGATTCGCAGTATTAAGTAAATAAGTCATAATCCACAAACTATAAACATCTTATTCTGTTGTTTTATACTGACATATATAACCATTCAGTTGCCATTAATATTATTATACTAAGCCCTGATATTATTATCATGGCTTAATATAATGTTAATATATTGAGCTCCCCCAATTAGCAAATTATATGAGGATGGAAATGAGGTGTTTCAGTACAGGAAGTGCCAGTCATGGTGTAGCATAGGGCGTTAGACCCGTATGGGTAATTAAGCATCTCTCCTCATGGTATAAACATTCTTTGACTTACCTGGACTTTACCCGGAACTCTCTCCAGGTAACTCATGGTATGTCTCCCACCGAGGCAGGGTGATCCGACAAAGAAGAAACACTTTCACCATCATTCACGCCATCACTATCAGATGCCTCTCCAGACTACAATATTCTCACCCTAATAATAATAAGAGTATTAATAATAAGATATAAAAATCATAATAATTTAATACAGTAACAAAAAATATAACAATAATAGTAGTAATATATATATATATATATAATATATATATAATATATATATATATATAATTATCTTCTTGACCCCCACCATCGCCACTGCCATGATATAAACATTATCTCTGACGCCTCACCACTCGCCACTGCCAGATATAACATTATCTCTCTGACGCCCCACCACTACGCCACTGCCATGATATATAACATTATCTCTCGACGCCCCACCACTACGCCACTGCCATGATATATAACATTATCTCTCTTGACGCCCCACCACTACGCCACTGCCATGATATATAACATTATCTCTCGACGCCCCACCACTACGCCACTGCCATGATATATAACATTATCTCTCTTGACGCCCCACCACTACGCCACTGCCATGATATATAACATTATCTCTCTTGACGCCCCACCACTACGCCACTGCCATGATATATAACATTATCTCTCTAGACGCCCCACCACTACGCCACTGCCATGATATATAACATTATCTCTCTGACGCCCCACCACTACGCCACTGCCATGATATATAACATTATCTCTCTCGACGCCCCACCACTACGCCACTGCCATGATATATAACATTATCTCTCTCGACGCCCCACCACTACGCCACTGCCATGATATATAACATTATCTCTCTCGACGCCCCACCACTACGCCACTGCCATGATATATAACATTATCTCTCGACGCCCCACCACTACGCCACTGCCATGATATATAACATTATCTCTCTCGACGCCCCACCACTACGCCACTACCATGATATATCACATTATCTCTCGACGCCTCCACCACTACGCCACTGCACTGCATGATATATAACATTATCTCTCTCGACGCCCCACCACTACGCCACTGTCATGATATATAACATTATCTCTCGACGCTCCACCACTACGCCACTGTCATGATATATAACATTATCTCTCGACGCTCCACCACTACGCCACTGTCATGATATATAACATTATCTCTCGACGCCCACCACTACGCCACTGCCATGATATATAACATTAGGTGATTAATTTCATTCTCCTCCTGTTTGGACACAAGTCTCAAAAATTATGGAAGAAAATGTTGTCTTACCAAAAATAGTGCATACTTCTGGCAACATGTTGATGTTAATAGCTTGTTTCTATCACATTTCTAAGTAAGTTTTTCCAAAAATGTCATTTTTTTTTTGTTTGTTCTTACTCTCATAAAAAAAGACAATGGCAATTAGTGGTTGTTTTTCTCTCTCCAAAAATTACGATTTTTATGATTGTTTCATTGTAAATACACTACACTGCAACTTCTCTGGAGACGCCAAACAAATGCAGTGATAACATCTCAGTGGCGTGTGGGCTGTCAACAAGTGTTGAGGTGTGACATGATGAAGTCTGGCGCGCCATGACCATGGAGTTATACAGAAAACGAGATAATATGGCCTCTGTATATAGTACTCGTTCTTCTTCTTTTTGTTAGTGTGACTTTGTAAATTGTCCAAGTTGGACCGAAACGTCGTGGTATGCTCCTCTCTTCTATGTGCGGGATATTTGTGTATAATATGTATAACTCGGGAATGCGTTATTGACATTATTTTCCATTTTATTTTCGAAACGTAGTTTAGCGCTTCTATTTGATTATAATAATAATTTTCGAAACGTATTAATAGGAGTGTCATGATTTTTGCACACGTTGAGTGATGATGGTTCTACTAACGCATTGATGATTTGCAATATTTTTTACCGCTTTGTTTTGATTTCAACATTTTTTATTATGCAATCTATTAACATTTTCTCTCAAACGGCGTAGAGTTCAGGATTATCTGGCCGTTATCTTTCCTCCCGGGAAATCCAGGGAGGCTCTCCCTCCCTACCCCGGGTCATCCTGGGTGGCTATCCCTCCCTTCCCTGGGTGACTTACACTCCCTACCCTGGGTGGCTCTTCCTCCCCACTCGGGGTCATCCTGGGTGGCTAACCCTCCCGACCCTGGGTGGCTATCCTTCCCTACCCTGAGTGACTAACCCTCCCTCCCCTGCGTGGCCCTCCCTCCTTACCCCGGGTCATCCTGGGTGGATAACCCTCCCTTCCCTGGGTGACTATCCCTACCCTGAGTGACAAACCCTCCCTACCCTGGGTGACTAATCCTCCCTAATCTGAGTGACTAACCCTCCCTTCCCTGGGTGGCTCTCCCTCCCTACCCCGGGTCAGTCTGGGTGGCTAACCCTCCCTTCCCTGGGTGACTAACCCTCCCTACCTTGGGTGGCTCTCCCTCCTTACCCCGGGTCATCCTGGGTGGCTATCCCTAATTCTACCAATATTATTACACCAAGTAGTGTTCCTAGTGAGCAGTTGTTCAGTGTTGACCACCAAGCAGCGTTCCTAGTGAGCAGTTGTTCAGTGTTGCCACCAAGCAGCGTTCCTAGTGAGCAGTTGTTCAGTGTTGCCCACCAAGTAGTGTTCCTAGTGAGCAGTTGTTCAGTGTTGCCCACCAAGCAGCGTTCCTAGTGAGCAGTTGTTCAGTGTTGCCCACCAAGTAGTGTTCCTAGTGAGCAGTTGTTCAGTGTTGCCCACCAAGCAGCGTTCCTAGTGAGCAGTTGTTCAGTGTTGCCCACCAAGCAGTGTTCCTAGTGAGCAGTTGTTCAGTGTTGCCCACCAAGCAGCGTTCCTAGTGAGCAGTTGTTCAGTGTTGCCCACCAAGCAGTGTTCCTAGTGAGCAGTTATTCAGTGTTGCCCACCAAGCAGCGTTCCTAGTGAGCAGTTGTTCAGTGTTGCCCACCAAGCAGTGTTCCTAGTGAGCAGTTGTTCAGTGTTGCCCACCAAGCAGTGTTCCTAGTGAGCAGTTATTCAGTGTTGCCCACAAGCAGTGTTCCTAGTGAGCAGTTATTCAGTGTTGCCCACCAAGCAGTGTTCCTAGTGAGCAGTTGTTCAGTGTTGCCCACCAAGCAGCGTTCCTAGTGAGCAGTTGTTCAGTGTTGCCCACCAAGCAGTGTTCCTAGTGAGCAGTTATTCAGTGTTGCCCACCAAGCAGCGTTCCTAGTGAGCAGTTGTTCAGTGTTGCCCACCAAGCAGTGTTCCTAGTGAGCAGTTGTTCAGTGTTGCCCACCAAGCAGTGTTCCTAGTGAGCAGTTGTTCAGTGTTGCCCACCAAGCAGTGTTCCTAGTGAGCAGTTGTTCAGTGTTGCCCACCAAGCAGTGTTCCTAGTGAGCAGTTGTTCAGTGTTGCCCACCAAGCAGTGTTCCTAGTGAGCAGTTGTTCAGTGTTGCCCACCAAGCAGTGTTCCTAGTGAGCAGTTGTTCAGTGTTGCCCACCAAGCAGTGTTCCTAGTGAGCAGTTGTTCAGTGTTGACCAAGCAGTGTTCCTAGTGAGCAGTTGTTCAGTGTTGACCACCAAGCAGCGTTCCTAGTGAGCAGTTGTTCAGTGTTGCCCACCAAGCAGCGTTCCTAGTGAGCAGTTGTTCAGTGTTGCCCACCAAGCAGTGTTCCTAGTGAGCAGTTGTTCAGTGTTGCCCACCAAGCATTGTTCCTAGTGAGCAGTTGTTCAGTGTTGCCCACCAAGCAGTGTTCCTAGTGAGCAGTTGTTCAGTGTTGCCCACCAAGCATTGTTCCTAGTGAGCAGTTGTTCAGTGTTGCCCACCAAGTAGTGTTCCTAGTGAGCAGTTGTTCAGTGTTGACCACCAAGCAGTGTTCCTAGTGAGCAGTTGTTCAGTGTTGCCCACCAAGTAGTGTTCCTAGTGAGCAGTTGTTCAGTGTTGCCCACCAAGTAGTGTTCCTAGTGAGCAGTTGTTCAGTGTTGACCACCAAGCAGTGTTCCTAGTGCGCAGTTGTTCAGTGTTGCCGACCAAGTAGTGTTCCTAGTGAGCAGTTGTTCAGTGTTGCCCACCAAGCAGTGTTCCTAGTGCGCAGTTGTTCAGTGTTGCCCACCAAGCAGTGTTCCTAGTGAGCAGTTGTTCAGTGTTGCCGACCAAGTAGTGTTCCTAGTGAGCAGTTGTTCAGTGTTGTCCACCAAGTAGTGTTCCTAGTGAGCAGTTGTTCAGTGTTGCCACCAAGCAGTGTTCCTAGTGAGCAGTTGTTCAGTGTTGCCACCAAGTAGTGTTCCTAGTGAGCAGTTGTTCAGTGTTGTCCACCAAGTAGTGTTCCTAGTGAGCAGTTGTTCAGTGTTGACCACCAAGCAGTGTTCCTAGTGCGCAGTTGTTCAGTGTTGCCGACCAAGTAGTGTTCCTAGTGAGCAGTTGTTCAGTGTTGTCCACCAAGTAGTGTTCCTAGTGAGCAGTTGTTCAGTGTTTTTCACCAAGTAGTGTTCCTAGTGAGCAGTTGTTCAGTGTTGACCACCAAGCAGTGTTCCTAGTGAGCAGTTGTTCAGTGTTGCCGACCAAGAGTGTTCCTAGTGAGCAGTTGTTCAGTGTTGCCACCAAGCAGTGTTCCTAGTGAGCAGTTGTTCAGTGTTGCCCACCAAGAGTGTTCCTAGTGAGCAGTTGTTCAGTGTTGCCACCAAGCAGTGTTCCTAGTGAGCAGTTGTTCAGTGTTGCCCACCAAGCAGTGTTCCTAGTGCGCAGTTGTTCAGTGTTGCCCACCAAGCAGTGTTCCTAGTGAGCAGTTGTTCAGTGTTGCCCACCAAGAGTGTTCCTAGTGAGCAGTATGTTCAGTGTTGCCACCAAGCAGTGTTCCTAGTGAGCAGTTGTTCAGTGTTGCCCACCAAGCAGTGTTACCTAGTGAGACAGTTGTTCAGTGTTGCCCACCAAGCAGTGTTCCTAGTGAGCAGTTGTTCAGTGTTGCCACCAAGTAGTGTTCCTAGTGAGCAGTTGTTCAGTGTTGCACCACCTAGCAGTAGTGTAATCCTAGTGAGCAGTTGTTCAGTGTTGCCCACAAGCCAGTAGTGTTCTAGTGAGCAGTTGTTCAGTGTTGTCACCACCAACAACTGCTTACTAGGAACACTGTTGGTGGTCAACACGAACAACTGCTACTAGGAACACTGCTTGGTGGCAACACTGAACAACTGCTCACTAGGAACACTGCTTGGTGGCAACACTGAACAACTGCTCACTAGGAACACTCTTGGTGGCAACACTGAACAACTGCTACTAGGAACACTGCTTGGTGGTCAACACTGAACAACTGCTTACTAGGAACACTGCTTGGTGGTCAACACTGAACAACTGCTCACTAGGAACACTACTTGGTGGTCAACACTGAACAACTGCTTACTAGAAACACTGCTTGGTGGTCAACACTGAACAACTGCTCACTAGGAACACTGTTTGGTGGTCAACACTGAACAACTGCTCACTAGGAACACTGCTTGGTGGTCAACACTGAACAACTGCTCACTAGGAACACTACTTGGTGGTCAACACTGAACAACTGCTCACTAGGAACACTGCTTGGTGGGCAACACTGAACAACTGCTCACTAGGAACACTGCTTGGTCAACACTGAACAACTGCTGCTAAACTCTACTTACATGTTAGATGATACAGGCGCCCAACACTTCATGGCGGCAGGAAGCAAGTGACTGCTCCACAACCAACACTTCCTTTGATTCCAAATCGTTTTGAAGGCAGCCATTTTAGGGAGCTCTTTACTCTAAGAAAGTCAGACATTAAGAAAAATTAAACTCCTTTAAATTTATAATGTAATATTGGTGCTCTCTTCCGAAGATATCTTTCAAAAAAATAACATGGATAATTGTGTTTTGGAAACATACGGTATCCTCCATAATGATAACAAACGACATTGTAACAATTGTGACATTTAGTAAGTATTTAGCTACAGCTATACATACATAAATTTACATAAATTATCATATATAGTAACATATGTGTAAATTACCTAGGACAACCCCCAAAATGTCAAAGTGACTTACTTCAAGTTATAAACCCAGAATTGATTGTTTAGATTCATCACTAATATAATAATTAGTAACCCTGACAACCTTGTTGAGCCTCGTCTGGCATTATAATCATAGAGAAAGCCCTAAACCCGTAGAAGCTATACAGCGCATAGGGGAATGGGAAATTCTGCAAGTGACATGAGTAAATTTCCTGATGATAAAAAAATAGGCCGTATAATTCATTCTGAGGAGGATACCAGTGAACTCCAGGAGGATTTGGACAAATTAATGTCTTGGTCTGAAAAGTGGCAGATGAAGTTCAATGTGGACAAGTGTAAGGTACTAGTCCTTGGTAATGAAAATATCCCTCGAATTTATAAACTAGGTGAAGTAGAGCTTGATCATACAGAATGTGAAAAAGACTTGGGAGTCATGGTAAGCAGAAATCTAAAGCCAAGACAACAGTGCCTAAGTGTGCGCAATAAGGCTAACAGATTACTAGGATTTATTTCAAGAAGTATAAGCAACAGAAGTCCGAAAGTTATTTTACAGCTCTATACATCACTAGTGAGACCTCATTTGAATTATGCAGCTCAGTTTTGGTCTCCTTACTACAGGATGGATATAGATTCATTGGAGAACATACAGAGGAGAATGACTAAAATGATTTACACTATAAGAAATCTCCCGTATGAAGATAGACTTAGAGCGTTGAATCTCCACTCTCTGGAGAGGCATAGAATGAGGGGAGATATCATCGAGGTGTACAAGTGGATGATGGGCATAAACAAAGGAGATATTAATAAAATACTGAGGATATCGAACCAAGTAAGAACCAGAAATAACGGATTTAAATTGGATAAATTTAGATTTAGAAAGGACATAGGCAAGTACTGGTTTTCGAACAGAGTTGTAGATGCGTGGAACAATCTTCCGAGTAGGTGATAGAGGCTAGGACCTTGGGTGGCTTTAAAAGAGATTGGACAAATATATGAGTGGGAGGGCTGGGTTTGATTAGTGTCTGAGTACGGGAGTAAATTCTCAGGTAGTGGTGGTTTTGATAAGGACCTGCCTTGTATGGGCCAGTAGGCCTTCTGCAGTGTTCCTCCATTCTTATGATCTTATAATAAGAACATAAGAAAGAAGGAACTCTGCAGCAGGCCTACTGGCCCATGCGAGGCAAGTTCAAGTCGCCTACCGGCTTAAGCAACTGACTCAGCCTAGTCAGGTCCAGGTCACATTCACTTAAGGAAGGAGCACGGCATCTGATCTAGTAGCACAAGCTAGTCAGGTCCAACTCACACCCACTCATGTATTTATCTAACCTACCATACCACGGGTGGGGTTAGAACCCGCGGTCAGAAAGTATCGAAACAACAGACCGTCGCATAAGCCACCTTGCCAGCTAGCTTCAATAACATTCATCCAACTAGGCATATTTCTACACCATAGGAAGGTTAGCATACCTGGAGTTTACCTGGAAACAGTTCCAGGGGTCAACGCCCCTGCGGCCCGGTCTGTGACCAGGCCTCATGTTGGATCAGAGCCTGATCAACCAGGCTGTTACTGCTGGCCGCACGCAGTCCAACGTACGAACCACAGCCTGGCTGGTCAGGTACCGACTTTAGGTGCCTGTCCAGTGCCTGCTTGAAGACAGCCAGGGGTTTGTTGGTAATCCCCCTGATGTATGCTGGGAGGCAGTTGAACAGTCTTGGGCCCCTGACATTTATTGTGTTGTCTCAACGTGCTAGTGGCACCCCTGCTTTCCATTGGGGGGATGTTACATCGTCTGCCGAGTCTTTTGCTTGTGTCCACAAATGCAAGTTTTTACAGACGAATCTCCCGCTAGCATGGCCGTGACGTACTCTAGCTCAAGTCCCCCTCAAAGCCGTCAATATGACTCACGAAATCGTAATGACACGATTGCAAACAAACCATACCACGGGTGGGGTTCGAACCCGCGGTCAGAGAGTCTCAAAACTTCAGAGCTAGAGTTCGTCACGGTGACACTATGAGATTAAGAGGTGATCTGTTCTTAGCTCAGAGGTGATCTGTTCTTAGCTCAGAGGTGATCTGTTCTTAGCTCAGAGGTGATCTGTTCTTAGCTCAGAGGTGATCTGTTCTTAGCCAGAGGGATCTTTCTTACCAGAGGTGATCTGTTCTTAGCTCAGAGGTGATCTGTTCTTAGCTCAGAGGTGATCTGTTCTTAGCTCAGAGAGGACGTGTCTAGGGTTCTCTGTGGACTGAACCACTTTTGCTCTGTGAAGTGAACCAAGATGCCGTCCATTGAGCAACTTTACCAGCAGCTTAAGGAGGAATTGAGGGTAGCGAAGCTTGAGATACGGCGATTGACGGAGGAAAACAAGAGGATTCGTAGTAGTCCTCCTGTTGTGAGTCCTCAGGTCAAGAAGGGAACCTGGGCAGTGGCCGGACTTCAAGGAACGAAGTTGAAGATCAAGAAAACGAATGGAGAGTTAGAAACGATGAAGAAGAAAGAGACTGCTGTGGAAACATCGAATGCCTTCTCCGTGCTACCCGATGAATGTGAGTCGACTACTGGGAACGTCACGACGAACGTCACAAAGGAAGGTAAAACATTGTTATTGTTGGGGACAGCCAGGTTAGATACATGGATAGGGCTTTCTGTTTGAATGACAGGAGTAGGAGACAGAGGGTTTGCTTTCCTGGGGCTGGGATGGAGGATATTGTTAGCCGTCTGGACGACATCATGAGAGGTAATGGGAGCAATCCTATTATCTGTCTCAGTGCTGGAGGCAACGATGTTGGCAGACGTAGGAGTGAGGACCTGACTAGCAGGTTTAGGTCAGCAATAGACATAATTAGGAAGAAGGGTGGGAACCCTGTCATATGTGGTATTTTGCCAAGGAGAGGAGTTGAATGAATGGCTGTCCAGGGCAATTGGTGTCAATTGCTGGCTGGACAAATACTGTAAGGAAAATTCAGTAACATTCATTGACAACTGGGACCTCTTCTACGGCAGAAATGACATGTATGCCAGGGATGGGGTTCACTTATCCAGGTCTGGGGTGGGGCACTGGCAACTGCAGTGGAGGGAGCTGTTAGGGCTTTAAACTAGAAATAGTTAGTGGTATGGGTTTTGGGGGAAAACAGTGAAGTCCCAGTGTAGTAATATTAAGTTCCTAGGAGAACTAGTAATAGGCAGAAAAAGGTGGACAGTGGAAAGCTAGTGACACTAGATGACAAGGACAGTAATAGGTATAGTGGAAAACAGAAATGAGCAGGAAGGGTAAAGAGAAAGGAGGGTATTTAAATATTTATTACACAAAGTATGAGGGAATAAGATGGACGAGTTGAGATTAGTTGCAAGTACGGAAATTGATGTTTTTGCAATAACGAGACATGGTTTAATATAAAAAAATCGACTTGCCTGCCAATTCACATTCAGGGTTTTAAATTTTCCAAGTAGAAAGATGGAAGGGGGGTGGGGTGACCCCAGTCCGGATCATTTAAATTGTTAAAAAAGGGATATAGTCTGAATTAACACATACAGAGTCTGTCGGATAGAATTTTCGAGGGGGGAAATTGATTTATGATTTACCGTCCTCCAAACTTGATAGGAACAAGGGAGACTACTGGGAGGAAATTTGGCCACAATGCACGATAATAGAATTGTAAAAATTTGGAGAATTAAATATTTAGAAAGGACAATTAATTCAGAATTTATTGTCAAGGTTTCGTTTCCACGTTGGCTAGGATTAAAGTTGGTATATAACCAGGAGGTGAAAAACTGGGTGTAAAAGTAGTGATATAAGTAGTACAGTAGTAAGTAGAAGAAAAAAGGGAGCATAATTGCACGTGAGTGGATAAAAATTGGGGAACAGGTTGACAAATTTTTTAGGGAAATTAAAGCCAGTAGGAGGGCCCACGATGGCAAATCCCGGAGAGACCATGTAGGAAGCAGGAGGATTTTGTTAAGACCGGAGGGAAGTTTTTTTTGCCCGGTTGAAACAGAGCCGGCATTTTCGACTTTAAAGTTCTTTGATTAGGGGCCTTGAATTTAGATGAATGTAATTTTCCCGTGTTGACGAGCCTGCGACAACAGAAATCCAAAATCATCTCATGAAATTCAAAGACCCGACTAGTAATCAAAGAAACTAATTTCAGTCGAAAATGCCTTGAATCACACTTCCCTGTTTCTAAAAAAAACAAAACAAAAAGGGAGCTTCACCATCTCTGAAGTCTTAGCAAGTCCTCCGAAAACAGTAAACCCTACCATCAATAGTCTCTCCGTTGTTAGCACATCGTGATTGGACCATTACTGGCCTTTTTATATTTCAACCTCCGCAGAAATATTTGTCAACCTATTTTATACTACCAAGATTTGTTTTATCACCTTTTACCACTGTATTGATTGTACACCATTGTATTATTACTACTACTACTACACTACTAATACTACTTATATCATACATTTTAACACCAATAGTGTTTCACCTCACCTGAAGTATTATATACCAACATGTCCTTATCGCTTGTAACGGCTTGAGAAAGCTCCTGGAGGGGCGAAAGTTGCCACAATAAATGTCACATTAGGCAATTGTGTCCTTTTACTTAACATAAGAAATTTAGGACTTTAACTTAGTCAGATTGATTTGAATTTTGACAGGGAATTTAGAATCTAACGACTTTTAGAAGTAGTTCAGGATTGCTTTTGAAGCAGTTTGAAAGAACCAAAGGAGAAAATAACCTACTTG
>WNWK01022033.1:0-33194 GCA_009830355.1 Cherax destructor
GTGAGATATGGGTAGATAAGTGAATGATATAGTGCAAGGAGAGCTGATTGAGGTACATAATAGCGTATTTGATAATATGCCTACTGTCTTCGAGATTTTCTTGGAAATTTGTTGTATATTTGTTTGGAATTTAAGGCTACTGTCAAGGTGGATTCCTACGAATTTTCCCTCTGTGAGTCTTGTGATGGGTGTACCATTGAGTGTTATGTGTTATTCCTACCTCGTCTCACACAATGTACTAAACCCCTGTCAATTTGGATTCAGGACCAACAAGAGCACAAACGATGCTATAACACACATGTTAGAGTTAATATACACCGCACTTGAGAAGAAAGAGGTTCCGCTGGGAATCTTCATAGACCTACGCAAAGCATTTGATACAGTCGACCATGATTTATTGCTCACAAAACTAGCGCACTATGGTATTAGGGGGCACCCCCTCAACTACCTAAAGTCGTACCTTAGCAACAGAAGTCAGTACGTGAACACAAATGGAGAGAACTCTTCCACACAACAAATTACAGTCGGTGTCCTCAAGGTAGTGTCCTGGGGCCACTCCTATTCCTCATTTACATAAATGACCTACCGAATGCATCACAACTACTCAAACCCATTTTGTTTGCAGATGACACAACATATGTCTTCTCTCACCCAAATCCAGTCGTACTAGCCAACACAGTTAATGCCGAATTACAGAAAATATCAACATGGATGATGACAAATAAGCTTACTCTCAATACGGACAAGACCTACTACATCCAGTTTGGAAACAAAGCTACAAATGTTCCACTTAACATAACGCTAAATGGTTCACCCATCACAAGGCTCACAGAGGGAAAATTCCTAGGAATCCACCTTGACAGTAGTCTTAAATTCCAAACACACATACAACAAATTTCCAAGAAAATCTCAAGGACAGTAGGTATATTATCTAAGATACGCTATTATGTGCCTCAACCAGCTCTCATTGCACTATATCATTCTCTTATCTACCCTTATCTCACCTATGGAATCTGTGCATGGGGCTCAACAACATTAAATCACCTTAGACCACTCATAACCCAGCAAAAGGCTGCAGTCAGGATGATAACAAATTCCCACTCTAGACAGCATACTCCACCTATATTCAGAACCTTAAAACTACTCACCATAAAAAATATTCATACCTATTCATGTGCCTTCTACATACATAAAACTCTACATGCTAATATTAACCCTGCGCTCAGAATTCTCCTCAACAACTTTAATAGGTCCCACGAACATGACACAAGACACAGATCACTATTTGACATACCCCGAGTCCATACTAACCAATGTAAAAATTCTATGCACATAAAGGGCCCCAAAATCTGGAATTCATTACCAGTAAATATCAAGTTAACCTTGTCGGAAAATCAATTCAAGACTCTTCTCAAAAGTCACCTACTCACCCTATACTAAATACTCATACTGTAACAAACTTCCAAACCCAATATTATTTTACTTAAGAAGATCTCATTTTGATATGTTCATCCTCCTAAACACTTGTTGCAATCTCATATCATCATATTGTCATTTAAAATCTTATAGTATCATCATTTTCTTAATTTGAAATAAAATATATACCTAGATGAAACTCTAAAAACTATTTCTAGTATTGTTATTATACTAGTATAGCATCAACATACTGTAATTTGAAATAAATTCTACAACTAGATTAAACTCAACCAATTTCTCTTGTATTGTCTTTAAATAGTATGTATAACCATTTAATAATTTAAATAATATAGAACTAGAATAAACTCAATCAATTTCTTTAGCATTAAGTACTTAGTGAATAAGTCTCTAGAATAAACTGCCCCTAATGCCATGGCATGCCAGTGGCTCTCCTTGCATTACAGTTTTATAATTGTATTATATTTGTAACTACCAATAACATTGTACACTTGTAACATGCATTGAAATAAAAATTATTATTATTATTATTATTATTAAGTGGAACATATATTTAGTTGGGTTAGGCTAAATTAAATTGCGCTTGTTGTAATAAGGTTAGGTAGGTTTTCAAAGTTTCTCTTGGTACAAAATTATAAATTCTCACATTAACATAAATGAAAAAAATATATCTTTGAACGTATAAGATAAAATTTTAGAAAGGACTTAATTTTAGATGAGTTCTTGCTATTTGACCAGTTTTACCTAATCGGCACGCCTGCCGGCGTGGAGGGAGGGAGCCAGTTTGTGGTGCTCCATATATTTTGTGCGTAAACGAGGAACCAACATGTGTGGGAAGGGCCAGTTTAAGCAGACGTCATCGTGAATATCCACTGGAGATTACAGAGTCGTGACAATCTTCTGCATCATGCTGTTGCTTCTATATCAGTGAAAGTGCAGTGTGCATGTTGGGAGTTGAGTAGTTAGTGGATGCCGTGTTGAGGGGATCCCTCCAGTGGAGGTGTGGGGAGGTTTGTTTACCCTCTGTTTGGCCGGGGTTGGGGGGAGAGTGGTCGCCCAGGACTCGTCATTGGATGAACAGAACACCACCTTGGTTAACAGTTAGAACACGGCGATAAGTGTGTCAAATGGCGAGGTTGTTTCTAAGTACAGTGGTACCTCGAGTTACGATATTTTTTCGTTCGAGAATGCTGTTCAAGTGCCATTACCAAACGAATTTATCCCCATAAGGAATAATGTAAAATAGACTAGTCCTTTTACACCCCCAAAAATATACTTACAAAAGCATTTTAAAAATAAACTTACATAAAAGGGCGATTTTGGGGACCATCGTAACTCGAGGTACCACTGTATATCAATTAGCAAAAGTTAGCGATGTGCATCTTAAGTGAACATATAGGGCCACTCCCTCACCCCCATTCCTGGTCTAGGCCTACTGACATCCTGACCAAGAGTGTTGCCGTTTAGTGCCTCACGAATTACACTCCCGCTCACTACTCTCCCACCCTCATCCCCCATGCATCCATGCTGTCCTTCACCCGTTACCCCACAGCTGGCGCCCTCCCACCCACACAATGTCACAAGAACTGCTGGGTTCCCAGGAATCTCCACGACAGAGCCAACGCCTTGGAACCCGTCCACGAGGCATCTGCCAGGTGTGCCAAAGGGAATGTGCACTCAATCCTCTACTGGCAACATCCGTGCACACAATGGATGTCTAGGCTCCAGGAGGGCTCCAAATGGGAACAGCCAACAGACCCTCCCAGCAGACAGAGCTGACAGCCACCCTGACTTCACCTCTACAGAGGACCTAAAAGCTGCAATCAAATTAACATCCACCAGGACGCTGACACACATCCCCAAAGCAGCTCGCCATCAAGCTGCCAGCAAATTCGCTGACCTCTTGAAGAAAGTCAACGATGCTCCTGCAAACAACGGATCCTGGCACAACCTACTGCTTTTTGGTAATGCCTGTTTGGCTGTCCCACCAAGGAGGGACAAGTCACTAGCTACATCTGTTATCAGGGCAATAAATGCATTCCCTAGAGATGACAACCTTGTCCGTCTCCCTCCAGGGCGTCAAACACCCGCCAGGCAAATGTCAACAACAGGACACCTGACGCCTCAAAAATCAGGGCCCAAATTAGCAGAAAAATAGAAGAGGGTAATACTATCGGAGCACTAAGGTTTATAACCAGTGAGGATACCATCGCTCCTAAGGATATCATTACAGCAAAAGCCCTGAAGGACAAACATCCACCCAGGGCTCCCAGTACCAACATTGGCCCCTTGACATTGCAGCAGGTGAAGAACATTTAACCTTACGGGACGCCGATGTGTATAAAGCTGCTATGTCATTCCCACAGGGCTCAGCAGGAGGTTTCACTGGTTTAAGGCCACAACACTTAAAACAAATGCTCAATCCAGGTCTTGGTGAGGTCTCTGAGAGATTGTTGTCTGAACTCACCAAATTTTCCTATGGGTGCCTGGCTGGTAGTGTCCCAGAGGCCATTAGACCCCTTTTCTTTGGTGCCTCACTGTGTGCCCTCCGGAAAAAGGATGGAGGAATCAGACCATTGCAGTGGGCAACACCCTTCAGCGCCTAGTTGCCAAGGCTGCAGTACGAATGGTGAGTCAAGATGCTGCCTCAATGTTGAAACCAACTCAGCTCGGTTTTGGTGTTCAACAAGGCTGTGAAGCAGCTGCCCATGCAGCACGAGTATACATCAACAACATGTCCAATGAAAAAGCCTTAATCAAATTGGACTTTGTCAATGCTTTCAACTCAGTCAGAAGGGATCCTGCTCTCCAAGCAGTTTCTAGGCACTTTCCTTCCCTCTATCCCTTCATAGAATCGTGTATAGTGTGGCTTCTAAACTTTTGTTTGGGGACCATGAAATTGACTCGTGAGGGTGTGCAACAGGGGGACCCTCTTGCCCCCTTTCTATTCTGTCTAGTCATCAAGGATATCACAGAAGCATTGTCCAGTGAGCTCAATATCTGGTTCTTGGATGATGGCACCTAGCTGGCACTACACAATCTCTCCTAGGAGACATCAGGAAAATTAAAGATATGGTAGAGAGCCTGGGCCTATCTTTAAACCCCACCAAATGTGAGATAGTTTCCACCAATCCACAGATGATCCAGGACATTAGGGCTGTTTTACCAGGGGCACGAGCCATTGATCCAGCCAACAGCACTCTCCTTGGTGCTCCTCTTGGGCCCAATGCCATCGATCTGGTCCTGGAAAAAAATCTCAGACCTCAGGACGATGGAAGGTAGGATGAAAGACATCGATACACATGATGCCTTCTACCTACTCACCAGGTGCCTGTCAATCCCAAAACTTACATACTTCCTGAGATGCTCCCCAGCCTTCAGCAACCCGAAACTCAAGGAATATGACTCTCTCCTCAAGACCATGCTAGAGAGTGTATTGAATCTTTCCCTCGAAG
Organism: Cherax destructor; assembly: GCA_009830355.1. Classification (NCBI taxonomy): domain Eukaryota; kingdom Metazoa; phylum Arthropoda; class Malacostraca; order Decapoda; family Parastacidae; genus Cherax; species Cherax destructor. Next base: position 4,890 of record WNWK01022033.1, read on the forward strand.
ATGGACAGTGGCTGCAAGCCTCACTTCCAGTCAGACTTGGGGGACTGGGAGTATGCAAATCCTCCCAGATTGCCCTACCAGCTTTCTTATCCTCTTCCATAGCATAATAGCTAATAAAACAAATTCTTCCAGACAACCTCAGTGATTCAGCAGGAATACAGGACCCTAGCTACACCAGTGCCATCACTGAATGGGAGACTCTTGCTGCTCCAACACCAAAACCTAGTGAAGAACTGGCCTACAAACAGTCAAGCTGGGACGGCCCCATCGCTGAAAAGATACTTGCCAATATGCTTAGGGCCGTAACATCAGACAGGGAGACTGCCCGTCTCTTAGCTGTGAGTGCACATCACTCTGGGGACTTCCTCCAAACAGTTCCCATTTCGGCCATGGGAACACGCCTCGACCCTAAGACCCTTCGTATTGCAGTGGCTCTGCGCCTTGCTGCCCCTATTCACACGGAATATACGTGTATTTGCAGCGATGCGCATGCCGATTAATATGGTCTACATGGTCTTAACTGTTCTAAAACCAAGGGTTGGCATGTAAGACACAGTGAGGTCAACGACATCATAAAGAGAACCCTTGCTACAGCTGGATGCCCAGCCGAGAGAGAGCCTCGATCACTAGTAGCCAACAACGCCCACAACCCAGCAAACCGCCCCAACAGGATCACCATCTATCCTTGGAAGAATGGCAAGCTCTTAGCATGGGATTATACCTGTGTGTCGACACTGGCTGACACCTACATCCATCACAGTGTCGGGCGACAGGGAGGAGCTGCTGACCACAGAGAGGAGTACAAGATCGGCAAGTACAGGGACATAAGCCAACAGTATCAATTTGTCCCAGTGGGATCAGAGACCTTGGGAGCGTGGGGAAAAAATGCAACACGTTTCCTTAAAGAACTGGGTTCCAGACTCATCGACACCACCAGGGAACCAAGGGCAGCCACGTTCATGTTCCAGCGTCTCAGCGTGGCCATCCAGAGGCGAAACGCATGCTGCATACTTGGCTCGCGTCCGGCTTCGGAGGAGCTGGAGGAGATTCATAATCTTTGATATATTGTACCATTTTATTCATGTTCATGTTTTCCATTGATGTATTCTGTCTATTAATAAAGCATTCTATATATATATATATATATATATATATATATATATATATATATATATATATATATATATATAATATAAAACCACTATGAAAAAATAGAAGAATTCCAGCGCTTGTGACTACTCACATTATCAAGGAACTATGATAGTTCCTTGATAATGTGAGTAGTCACGAAGCGCCTTGGAATTCTTCTATTTTTTCATAGTGGTTTTCTTGCATATTTTGATATCACCTGTTTACTGTGATCTTTTTTGCACATATATATATATATATATATATATATATATATATATATATATATATATATATACAGTGGACCCCGAGTTTCGTAAACCCCGGAAATCGTACATTTATGTAAGTATAATATTGTAATTGCTTGTGAAAAAGTATTTTTGGGGGTCTGAAATAGACTAACCTACGTGAAATTTTTCCTTAAGGGAGAAAATTCGTTGGGTAATGGCACTTGAGCAGACTTCAGGAGTGAAGTTTTTACGAAACTCGGGGGTCCACTGTATATATATATACACGTATATATATATATATATATATATATATATTTTTTTTTTTTTTTTTTTTTTAGAATATATAGGATGGGGTCCACCTCTAGTGCAAATTGTGGGACCCATAGCCTCGGAGAAGTGGATAAAAAGGCATCAAGGAAGAATATTTGGATTTCTTCCTGAAGCCGTTTGAATATTCCACTTCTCCTACCACCCCATCCTATATACACACATACATACATATAAATGCTTTATTAATAGACAGAATACATTTATAAAACACAAACATGAACATGAATACAATGGTACAATATGTCAAAGATTATGAATCTCCTCCAGCTCCTTCGAAGCCGGACGCGAGCCGAGTATGCAGCATGCGTTTCCCCTCTGGATGGCCACGCTGAGACGCTGGAACATGAACGTGGCTGCCCTTGGGTCCCTGGTGGTGTCGATGAGTCTGGAACCCAGCTCTTTAAGGAAACGTGTTGCATTTTTTCCCCACGCTCCCAAGGTCTCTGATCCCAGTGGGACAAATTTATACTGTTGGCTTATGTCCCTGTACTTGCCAATCTTGTACTCCTCTCTGTGGTCAGCAGCTCCTCCCTGTCGCCCAACACTGTGATGGATGTAGGTGTCAGCCAGTGTCGACACGCAGGTATAATCCCATGCTAAGAGCTTGCCATTCTTCCAAGGATAGATGGTGATCCCGTCGGGGCGGTTTGCTGGATTGTGGGCGTTGTTGGCTGCTAGTGATCGAGGCTCTCTCGGCTGGGCATCCAGCTGTAGCGAGGGTTCTCTTTATGATGTCGTTGACCTCATTGTGTCTTGCATGCCAACCCTTGGTTTTAGAACAGTTAAGACCATGTAGACCATATTGGTCGGCTTGCACATCGCCGCAAATACACGTATATTCCGTGTGAATGGGGGCAGCAAGGCGCAGAGCCACTGCAATACGAAGGGTCTTAGGGTCCAGGCGTGTTCCCATGGCTGAAATGGGAACTGTTTGGAGGAAGTCCCCAGAGTGATGTGCACTCACGGCTAGGAGACGGGCAGTCTCCCTGTCTGATGTTACGGCCCTGAGCATATTGGCAAGTATCTTTTCAACAATGGGGCTGTCCCAGCTTGACTGTTTGTAGGCCAGTTCTTCACTAGGTTTTGGTGTTGGAGCAGCAAGAGTCTCCCATTCAGTGATGGCACTGGTGTAGCTAGGGTCCTGTATTCCTGCTGAATCACTGACGTTGTCTGGAAGGATTTGTTTTATTAGCTCATTTGATGCTATGGAAGAGGATAAGAAGGCTGGTAGGGCAATCTGGGAGGATTTGCGTACTCCAGCCCCCAAGTCTGACTGGAAGTGAGGCTTGCAACCACTGTCCATCATCGAGGGAAAGATTCAATACACTCTCTAGCATGGTCTTGAGGAGAGAGTCGTATTCCTCGAGTTTCAGGCTGCTGAAGGCTGGGGAGCATCTCAGGAAGTATGTAAGTTTTGGGATTGACAGGCACCTGGTGAGTAGGTAGAAGGCATCATGTGTATCGATGTCTTTCATCCTACCTTCCATCGTCCTGAGGTCGGAGATTTTTTTTTCCAGGACCAGATCGATGGCATTGGGCCCAAGGGGAGCACCAAGGAGAGTGCTGTTGGCTGGATCGATGGCTCGTGCCCCTGGTAAAACAGCCCTAATGTCCTGGATCATCTGTGGATTGGTGGAAACTATCTCACATTTGGTGGGGTTTAAAGATAGGCCCAGGCTACCTACCATATCTTTAATTTTCCTGATGTCTCCCAGGAGAGATTGTGTAGTGCCAGCTAGGGTGCCGTCATCCAAGAACCAGATATTGAGCTCACTGGACAATGCTTCTGTGACATCCTTGATGGCTAGACAGAATAGAAAGGGAGCAAGAGGGTCCCCCTGTTGCACACCCTCACACGAGTCAATTTCATGGTCCCCAAACAAAAGTTTAGAAGCCACACTATAACACGATTCTATGAAGGGATAGAGGGAAGGAAAGTGCCTAGAAACTGCTTGGAGAGTAGCATCCCTTCTGACTGAGTTGAAAGCATTGGCAAAGTCCAATTTGATTAAAGCTTTTTCATTGGACATGTTGTTGATGTATGCTCGTGCTGCGTGGGCAGCTGCTTCACAGCCTTGTTGAACACCAAAACCGAGCTGAGTTGGTTTCAACAATGAGGCAGCATCTTGACTCACCCTTCGTACTGCAGCCTTGGCAACTAGGCGCCGAAGGGTGTTGCCCACTGCAATGGGCCTGATTCCTCCATCCTTTTTCCGGAGGGCACACAGTGAGGCACCAAAGAAAAGGGGTCTAATGGTCTGTGGGACACTACCAGCCAGGCACCCATTGGAAAATTTGGTGAGTTCAGACAAAAATCTCTCAGAGACCTCACCAAGACCTGGATTGAGCATTTGTTTCAAGTGTTGTGGCCTTAAACCAGTGAAACCTCCTGCTGAGCCCTGTGGGAAAGACATAGCAGCTTTATACACATCGGCGTCCCGTAAGGTTAAATGTTCTTGACCTGCTGCAATGTCAAGGGGGTCAATGTTGGTACTGGGAGCAATGGGCGGATGTTTGTCCTTCAGGGCTTGTGCTGTAATGATATCTTTAGGAGCGATGGTATCCTCACTGGTTATAAGCCTCAGTGCTCAGATAGTATTACCCTCTTCTATTTTTCTGCTAATGTGGGCCCTGATTTTTGAGGCGTCTGGTGTCCTGTTGTTGACATTTGCCTGGCGGGTGTTTGACGTCCTGGAGGGGATACGGACAAGGTTGTCATCTCTAGGGAATGCATTTATTGCCCTGATAACAGATGTAGCTAGTGACTTGTCCCTCCTTGGTGGGACAGCCAAACAGGCATTGCCAAAAAGCAGAAGGTTGTGCCAGGATCCATTGTTAGCAGGAGCATCGTTGACTTTCTTCAAGAGGTCAGCGAATTTGCTGGCAGCTTCATGGCGAGCTGCTTTGGGGATGTGTGTCAGCGTCCTGGTGGATGTTAATTTGATTGCAGCTTTTAGGTCCTCTGTAGAGGTGAAGTCATGGTGGCTGTCAGCTCTGTCTGCTGGGAGGGTCTGTTGGCTGTTCCCATTTGGAGCCCTCCTGGAGCCTAGACATCCATTGTGTGCACGGATGTTGCCAGTAGAGGGATTGAGTGCACATTCCCTATGGCACACCTGGCAGATGCCTCGGGGACGGATTCCAAGGCGTTGGCTCTGTCCTGGAGATTCCTGGGAACCTTGCACTTCTTGTGACATGGTGTGGGTGGGAGGGCGCCAGCTGTGGGGTACCGGGTGAAGGACAGCATGGATGCATGGGGGATGGGGGTGGGAGAGTAGTGAGCGGGAGTGTGAGTAATTCGTGAGGCACTAAACGGCAACACTCTTGGTCAGGAAGTCAGTAGGCCTAGACCAGGAATGGGGGGTGAGGGGAGTGGCCCTATATGTTCACTTAAGATGCACATTGCTGACTTTTGCTAATTGATATACTTAGAAACAACCTCGCCATTTGGCACACTGATCGCCGTGTTCTCACTGTTAACCAAGGTGGTGTTCTGTTCATCATCCAAAGACGAGTACTGGGCGGCCACTCTCCCCCCAACCCCGGCCAAACAGAGGGTAAACAAACCTCCCCCACACCTCCACAGGAGGGATCCCCTCAACACCGCATCCTCTAACTACTCAACTCCCAACAATCACACTGCACTTTCACTGATATAGAAGCAACGGCCTGATGCAGAAGATTGTCACGACTCTGTAATCTCCAGTGAATACTCACGATGACGTCTGCTTGAACTGGCCCTTCCCACACATGTAGATTCCTCGTTTACACACAAAATATATGGAGCACCACAAACTGGCTCCCTCCCTCCACGCCAGCAGGCGTGTATATATATATATATATATATATATACAGTAGAACGTCATTTAGCACGAGATTATGTTGCACGTTACCGGTATTGCACGATTTAAGATTTGCGACACATTATCATCTTACACGACGTAAAGATGATATTACACGGTTCGGCAGGAGGGGAAAAATTTTGAGCGCATGGTTATTTACTGCCTAAGAATCCTCATGCTTTGAGGAAAAGGGAATTTTTCCTTCCTGTAAACTAAGTTTATTCAGATACACGGGGCCAGGAGCTGAGTCTCGACCCCTGCAACCACAATTAGGTGAGTACAGTTACATACATTATCATACATAGCAGCATATGTGTAGAGAACCTAGGATAACCCAAGTCAGTCAATGGAAATACTGTCACTCTGACTTTTTTGGGTTATCCTAGGTTCTCTACACATATGCTGCCATGTATGATAATCTTCGTAACTGTATCTGTGTATACCTGAATAAACTTACTTACAGTTTGTGGGAAGGAAAAACAAGTAACCATTCTCACAAGCAGTCTTGTTTCTACTACTGTTGTTGTGGTTCAGCAGACACCACCCGCCTTACCCACCCGCCACGGACCCCCAGCATTCGTACGTATTTCATACGCGTTAAGAAGTCCTGGCTACAAGCCAGCTGTGTTTGTGAAGAATAAAATAAAGAGTGAATTGTGTTTTGATCTTGAATTAACGAAGAAAACAAAGATATTAGACAAGACATAACCCGTGGCCGTAATGAAGTGTTACTTTGTACACATAAAAAGATGTAAACATAAGTTTGTGTGACTGACTGACTGACTTGACTGACTGAGTGACTGACTAACTTGACTGACTGACTGAATGACTTGACTGACTGACTGAATGACTTGACTGACTGACTGACTGAATGACTTGACTGACTGACTGAATGACTGACTGAATGACTTGACTGACTGACTGAATGACTTGACTGACTGACTGAATGACTTGACTGACTGACTGAATGACTTGACTGACTTACTGAATGACTTGACTGACTTACTGAATGACTTGACTGACTGACTGAATGACTTGACTGACTGACTGAATGACTTGACTGACTTACTGAATGACTTGACTGACTTACTGAATGACTTGACTGACTTACTGAATGACTTGACTGACTGACTGAATGACTTGACTGACTGACTGAATGACTTGACTGACTTACTGAATGACTTGACTGACTTACTGAATGACTTGACTGACTTACTGAATGACTTGACTGACTTACTGAATGACTTGACTGACTTACTGAATGACTTGACTGACTTACTGAATGACTTGACTGACTTACTGAATGACTTGACTGACCTACTGAATGACTTGACTGACTTACTGAATGACTTGACTGACTTACTGAATGACTTGACTGACCTACTGAATGACTTGACTGACCTACTGAATGACTTGACTGACTTACTGAATGACTTGACTGACTTACTGAATGACTTGACTGACTTACTGAATGACTTGACTGACTTACTGAATGACTTGACTGACTTACTGAATGACTTGACTGACTTACTGAATGACTTGACTGACTTACTGAATGACTTGACTGACTTACTGAATGACTTGACTGACCTACTGAATGACTTGACTGACTTACTGAATGACTTGACTGACTTACTGAATGACTTGACTGACTTACTGAATGACTTGACTGACTTACTGAATGACTTGACTGACCTACTGAATGACTTGACTGACTTACTGAATGACTTGACTGACTTACTGAATGACTTGACTGACTTACTGAATGACTTGACTGACTTACTGAATGACTTGACTGACTTACTGAATGACTTGACTGACTTACTGAATGACTTGACTGACTTACTGAATGACTTGACTGACTTACTGAATGACTTGACTGACTTACTGAATGACTTGACTGACCTACTGAATGACTTGACTGACTTACTGAATGACTTGACTGACTTACTGAATGACTTGACTGACTTACTGAATGACTTGACTGACTTACTGAATGACTTGACTGACCTACTGAATGACTTGACTGACTTACTGAATGACTTGACTGACTTAAAGTTAGACACTCAGTTCAACCATCGACTTCAGTTCAAGAACTTCTACTATCCACCTCAGCCCAGTAGGGCCACACCATCCATATCCACTCTTCACTACCATCCACAAACATCATTACCCACAATTTAAGGTAAGAAATACTATTATTTCTATTGCATTTGTAGTCTTAAGCAGTAATAGATCATGACAATGCACTACAATTACATATCCACCTCAGCTCAGTAGGGCCACACCATCCATATCCACTCTTCACTACCATCCACAAACATCATTACCCACAATTTAAGGTAAGAAATACTATTATTTCTATTGCATTTGTAGTCTTAAGCAGTAATAGATCATGACAATGAACTAAAATTACATATTCGCCTTCAATTTTTGCAAGATATGTTGGTCTAAAAAAACTTGTTTGGCTTTTTGGGGACTCTCAAACACGTATCCCTATTTTTCCCATAAGTTCTGTTAATCATTTAAGACGAAATTATCTAACACGACTTTTTCAGGAACGTATCTATCGTGCTAAATGACGTCCTACTGTATATATATATATATATATATATATATATATATATATATATATATATATATATATATATATATATATGTACTATTAATCAACTTTATTTTGTACAAATAATTACTGTTGTATCATAATAATCTAATACTTGTCATAGTGCAAAATTATACAGTAGGGCCCCGCTTTTCGGCGTTTCGTCTTTCGGCGTTCCGTTCATATGGCGAGGTCAAATTATGACCAAAACTTTTGTATACGGCGAGCGTCTTTCTGATATGGCGCGCGCCACCCGGTTTGTTTACATTTTCCATGAGCACATCTCTCTATTATGTAATAATCACTCTTGGGCACATTAAATGTCCAATTTTACATCAGTATAGACATTTTCATTAATCCATCTATGATATATTCTTCAAAATTATATAAGAAACATGTTACAAAGCATATAAACATGCTGTTTATATGCTATGGTGTTGCCGGGCAGAGGGAAAACATTACGTAATATTAATAATAATCACTCTTGGGCACATTAAATGTCTTATTTTACGTTAATATAGACATTTTCATTAATTCATCTATGATATTTCCTTCAAAATAATTTAAAAAACGTGTTACATAGCATATAAACATGATACATACACCCACAGAATAAAAATTGACAATTATGATATTTGTTTACCAAGCGACTTTGTAGAAGTGTCGGAAGAATTACGTTTTCTCTAGTCAAACATTGAGGGATAACTGTAGAAAAATATTCCTTTCATATGCCTTCACTCTATATATAGTTATTCACGACCCTTGTGGGTTTAGCACTTATTTTTTATAATGATAATAATAATGGTAATACTATCATTAACTCTAAAAATAGTGTGTTGCATGAGAATGGGAGTGTTGCTGTTTGTTTATTTTGTACTAACTTGTACACACTGTAAGAGTATTTGTATTGTGAGGTAATTATTATTATAATAAAAAATTATTTTGAGGTAAAAGTCTCACAAACTCTTACAAACGTATGTGAATGAACTAAAAATGGACACGTATTAATTGCATTCATTTCGCCTGACCGAGTGATCGCCCACTACCTGTTCAGTTTGTTTTTTTTACCTTGTCTGAACTCTGTATCTCGTTCTCTCTCTCGTTTACTCTTTCGTTTACTAGTTGGCTCTCATTGACTATGGCGTCTAAGCTTAGTTGTGATAAAAAGAGGAGTCGTAAGCCTCTTACTTTAAGTGCCAAGTTAGAAATGATTAAACTCAGTGAACTGACTTTTTTGGGTTATCCTAGGTTGTCTACGCATATTTGCTATGTATGATAATCTATGTAACTGTATTTGTGTATACCTGAATGAACTTACTAACAAGGTATATGTTGATCGCTGAGATAGCCATCAAATACAGTTACATATAGCAGCATATGTGTAGAGAACCCAGGATAACCAAGAGTGTACTCACCTAATTGTGGTTGCAGGGGTCGAGACTCAGCTCCTGGCCCCGCCTCTTCACTGACCGCTACTAGGTCCTCTCTCTCCCTCCTCCATGATCTTTATCATACCTCGTCTTAAAGCTATGTATGGTTCCTGCCTCCACTACATCACTTGCCAGACTATTACACTTCCTGACTACTCTATGGCTGAAGAAATGCTTCCTAACATCCCTTTGACTCATCTGAGTCTTCAACTAACACTCTTGCTAGGAGCTAATGCTGCTGGGGATTGCAAGTTAAAATCTATGATAATTTATCACTCAGAGAATCCTAGGGCCCTAAAGAACTATGCAAAAGGTAGCCTCCCTGTTTATTATAAATCCAATTCAAAAGCTTGGATGACTACTGATCTTTTCATAAATTGGTTCACAGACTATTTTAAGCCAATGTTAATACTTTAACCCTTTCAGGGTCCAAGGGGGGTCTCCAAAACTCGTTCTCAGGGTCCAAGAATTTAAAAAAAAAAAAAAAAATCCTATGAAACGATAGAGAATCATTTTCCGATCATAACGCCACAGAAATTATGAAATTTGATCGAAAACTAATGGAATTATGCTTTCGCGAAGTTAGTGGTAGCCATGACACTTATGCATCGGCGATTTTGCCCACTTTGAGCCCTATTTTCGGCAAATTGCAATGTTTCAGTCAACTAAAATTATAGCTATTTCGCTAGAACTCCATTTCTTCTATCGATGGAGTACAAGAAACCGCCTATTTACCAATTACAACTACCCAAAATAGTGGTTAGAAAATGGCAGTTTGGCCAATTTCACACAAATTTCAAACTATGTCAATTTCAAAATAGGGTCCAGAATAAACAAGGTAGACATTCCTGGCACTAAAATAACGTCTTGTCTGTTCATTAGTCACGTTTCCAGGCCCCTCTTACATTACTTTTGCTTTTCATTTTGAATTTTTATTCTCACAAATAAATAGAAGATTTACTGTTATGTATACAACTGCATCATTGTAAAAATGGTATAAATCATATTAGAGCACTTGTGCATGAATAATAGACTCGCCAGTTGATGTGTATTGGATGCATGGTGTGATTTGTTTACTCTTGAACATCGTCAAAAATCGAACATTTTCGCTAATTTGAGCTCAATTTCAAGGTACTTGTCATTGTCAAACCAATCAAAATCATCTCTATTTCTGTAATATATCTTCCATTCTATCAAATGAGACCAAGAAAACGAGAATACATCTATAAATACCATACGAAAATAGACTGCAAATTCGCTGTTTTAAACCAAAAACACGGTCAGATTTTTTTTTCCTCATTATGCACTGTGTGGTGCAGGAATTTTTTTATACTGCGCACACTGACTGCACAGACCCATTCTATCACATCTAGACATAACAGCCTGTTTCTGCTTGATTTGAGGGTGTTAGAATTTAGGCTTACTAGTACGTCAATAACCCCAGGGCGTAAGCCGTACTAGTACGTCAATAACCCCAGGGCGTAAGCCATACTAGTACGTCAATAACCCTGAAAGGGGGAAGGTAAGTAATAAGTGTACTCTGTGTGTATCTTACTTTTTATTGTGTTTTTTAATGCCTAGTGCTATTGCTAACTTAATATAAGTTAATGTAAGCTTGTTGTCTGGCATTTATATGCATTTAGAAGTGGAAAAAAATGACGTTCTGCTTTTCGGCGATGTCTGCTTTAAGGCACTAGCCTGGAACATAACCTGCCGTATTAGTGGGGCCCTACTGTATCCTCATAATTGTACCATAAAAATTTTTAACAAGCTCCCTTTTTATTTCTACTTTTTTAATTTACCATAACTTTTTTAAAATTTGATCTATTCCCATATGTATGTACCATTAGTCTATTTTATTTTTGTAAAATCAATTATTATAGTTTGCCTTCAAGTACGTACATTTAATTGCGTATTATAAATTTAAATATCACAATCTACTGTACAATAATAACCTAGTACTTGTCATAGTACTCAAGTCAACCACCCCAACAGTCCACTTCATTCTGCCAATTAGGCATCTTTAATCCTACTTTATTCCTAAGTTAAGTATCCTACATTATTCTTAAGTTAAGCATCCAGAATCAAACTTTAATTTTATGATTACAAACATTGATCCTGATAGCAACCTCTTAGAAAATGACTTAAATGACTCTAGCAGCAACTGCTCTTGTTATACAGCAGACCAAGCGAGGACACTACTCAGAGCAAATAACAACATTACTGTCTTTAATTGCAATGTCAGATCCTTAAGCTCCTAGCACTACTCAATTCCCTAAATGCCAGTATGTCTATCATTGTATGTCTCTCACTGAATCCTGGCTAAAGCCTGATGGTACAGATATCTATGCCATCCCTGGCCTACACAGCCATACACAACTGTAGACCAGACCAACAAGGAGGTGGAACAGCTATATATTACTCTGATGAGCTTGAATGTATAAATATTACCTGCACAAGGGATGAACATGGAGAATATATTATAGCTAAATTTAAATCCAAAGACCTTAAAAAAAACCTAACAGTTGGAACTACCTACAGAGTACCTCAGTCCAATATTTACTTGTTTAGTGAAAAATTAAGAAGCATGATAACTGATGCACATATGAATGAGTAGTGTACTTTTCTTCTGTATGGCTTCTCAAAGGATGCTGCCTTTTCACACCTAGGTGTGAAAATTTTGCACCTATGTTCTATTGACCCTCATGCCCCACCTTGAGCTTCCCGCCTCCCCTTCCCACACTTCCGGTCGCCCCCCACTCCCCCATTTTTTTCGAATTTTCTATTTTTCTCGAATTTTCAATATTTTTCAATTTTTTTTGGAAGACTCCAATTTCTCGGATCAAATTTTTACCTCGACTTTTCCAATTTTTTAGTCACACTCCATCTCACACCTCCCATCCTCCACTTCCTTGGATCAAGTTTAACTTCAAGTAAAATATACCATCAAATGGTGGACAATTTTTCTCGATATCAATAATACAAAAAAAAATTCAATGATCTACTTCCTCGGATCAAGATTTGAGTATCCCCCTATGGGCAATATTATTTCCTCTCTTTATGTAAATTGAACTAAAAATGCCCCTATGGGGTCTCCCCTACCATAGTACAAGTTGAAACAGGCGAGGTGTGAGGTCACACCCCACCAGTGACGTCATCTCAAGTAAAACATGTTAAAACAGGTTAACCGGTGGTCTGGTGGCCAGAACTCTCACTTCACACACGGAGGGCCCGGGTTCGATTCCCGGCGGGTAGAAACATTTCAACGTGTTTCCTTACACCTGTTGTCCTGTTCACCTAGCAGCAAATAGGTACCTGGGTTGTTAGTCGACTGGTGTGGGTCGCATCCTGGGGGACAAGATTAAGGACCCCAATGGAAATAAGACAGACAGTCCTCGATGACGCACTGACTTTCTTGGGTTATCCTGGGTGGCTAACCTTCCGGGGTTAAAAATCCGAAGAAATCTTATCTTATCTTAACACTAACACATTATTTTTTCTTCATTTATTTTTCACTCTTTCAGTACATTTTCATATACAATACAATTTTCATATACATTTTTCTTGTTTTTGGGAAACACAAGTCACTGACAAAAATCAACACAGGGGAAACATTTCAATACAATAAAATTTTCATATACATTTTCCATGTTTTCGGGCAACAGGATAAAAAGTTCCACTCTTTCGTTAACATCAATTTTTTCTCGTCACAATATTTTTTACTAATTCGTCAGAAAGACTCTAGTCACAACGCCTATAAGGCTCTAGTTCAACACATTTTCTGACGTTTTAATATCCACATCATGTCACAAAGACAATTTTTTCACATTTTCATGTAATAGACCAAAAAGATAATATTCATAACACAGTTATGTGTTAAGAACCTCCAAGGTATTGGGAGTTCCTCCACCATGTGTTTTCGCACACAAGGTACTGCCTACTGACGCCGACCACAACACCTGGATCTCCAGACGGCGGCAAGCGAGGAGGTGTGAGGTCACTCTGTGACCTCACTACCACCAACATACCATCTCTCATTACCCACAACACCCCCATCAACACACACACACACACATACTTTTGTACCATTGAATACTCCCAAAAAACATTCAACATTTCTAACTCAAACACTAAATTACATTCTCTCTCACACGTACACATTTGATTAACTGCATTTGAATACTGCCAAACACCATTGAATACTCCCCAAAACACCACTGAATACTACCAAAACATTAGTGATTACTCTCAAATAATATTTAACCTAACCTAACTTAACAATACACACACAACCCGCACATATAAAAAGAGAGGAACTTACAGCGACGTTTCGGTCCGACTTGGACCATTTACAAAGTCACACTAACAAAAAGGAGAAAAGGAGGGAGTATATAGAGGCCAGTAGACAGGGACGGGACAAGACAGGTAGTAGCAAAGGAGGAAGAGAGGTAGTGGTAGAGGTAGTAGTAGTAGTGGAGTCAAAGACTAAGAAAGAGGAGCACTGCAAGGGAGCTAGGGGGCCCACAAAGGGTAGGAACAAGAACACAGAGGGGGGAAAATAATAATGGGCCAAAAACCCAAGGCAGAAGAAAGAAAACCCAAAGGAGAAAGAGGAAAAGAGAAGAGGGAGAAGGGAAAAAAAGAATCAGGTTAAGTCAGGTGTTCTGAAGTTTGGAGCATTTAACAATGTAATGGGAAAGGCAGGAATCTACAGAGACAAAGCCACGACTAAGATTCATACAAGGAAAGTTGTGTATAAGGGAGGATTCAACCAGACGGCGACTGTGAAAGTTAGAAGTAGGGTAGACAGTTTTAGCAGAAGCTCAGTCAATATGATGACTGTGATCTCTGACATGACAGAAAAGAGCATTGTTGGTGTCGGTAAACCTAACACTACTTTTGTGCTCCCTGAGTCTGTCGGGAAGAGAACGGCCAGTTTCTCCAAATTACTGAAGAGGACAGGAGGAACATGAAATACAGTAGACACCAGGAGCATCTATAGAGGGAGGAGAGGTATTAACTATATTACTGTGAAGAGAGTTAGTCTGGAGAAAAGTAAGTTTGATGTCTAAGGAATGGTGAGAGTTGTTGAGATTAGAAAGACTGGAAATATAGGGAAGGCAGAGGACAGGAGAGTTCCCAGGAGTAGACCTCTTTAAGGGGGGCTCCTTGTCGCGGTAAAGAGGCTATCGGTCTGAGGAATTGGACCTCTTGGTCTTCTTCCTCAGACCGAACCTAATTACCCCCCAATCCCCCCTCTCTTTTTCCCATCTTCCCCATCCTCCTTTTTCCCTTTCCTCCTCCTCCTCCTCCTCATCCCTCCCTTATTTCCTTCCCAGTTTTACCCTGGGAGCTTCTCTCCTCAGGCATTCTAGTTCCTAGGTAGGGGGAAGGGTATCGTGGTCCATCCCATTCCGTTGAGGTCCTTGGCGGTGGTGTAGTTTGCCGTGGAATCTGGATCGCCTGGGGATGTCCCAATCCCTCTCCGGTCACCCGGGGTGGCCTTGGGTATCTTTCAGGCGACGGGTGTATCTCTGGAGGCCACCTTTTGGATTCCGGGGGTGGTGGCCGAAGGCGGTATGCTTTGTGGCGGATATCCGGCCGCCCTCTCTTTTGTCTGCCAAGATGGCTCGGTGGATGTGAGGTTGCTATCCCAGATTGCTGGTTTACTGGCATGAAGGGTAGGGTATGGCACGGGTTCCATGCAGCATCTGCACTACTTGCGGTGTTGAGGTCCTCTTGGGCGCGGAGGGGGATTTACGCTCCCTTTCATTCCTCCTAGGAGCTATTCCTCCACTTTCCCCCCTTTTTTTATTCTTTTTTTTTATTTTTATTTTCTTCTTTCTCTTTTTTTCTTAAAAATAAAAAGAAAGAAGTAACCTAACCATGGCTGACCTAATCCATGAACCCACTACCCCTGGGCCCCTTCCTGATACCGCACCCAGTACTGACCCTACCTCATTAACGGACAACTCTTTGGACACCTCTCATGCCCCTGTACCTCTTGCTGGTGCTGGTTCGTCATCTGCTTCAGGTACCAGGGACTGGCCCTTTCGATACGTCTGACCTTCTTCGCTCTTCTCTGACCTTGATTCCGGCTTCTCCCTCGACGGTCCTCTTTAAGGGGGGCTCCTTGACGTGGTAAAGAGGCTATCGGTCTGAGGAATTGGACCTTTTGGTCTTCTTCCTCAGACCGAACCTAATTACCCCCCAATCCCCCCTCCCTTTTCCCATCTCCCCCATCCTCCCTTTTCCCTTTCCTCCTCCTCCTCCTCATCCCTCCCTTATTTCCTTCCCAGTTTTACCCTGGGAGCTTCTCTCCTCAGGCATTCTAGTTCCTAGGTAGGGGGAAGGGTATCGTAGTCCATCCCATTCCGTTGAGGTCCTTGGCGGTGGTGTAGTTTGCCGTGGAATCTGGATCGCCTGGGGATGTCCCGATCCCTCTCCGGTCACCCGGGGGGTGGCTTTGGGTATCTTTCGGGCGACGGGTGTATCTCTGGAGGCCACCTTTCGGATTCCGGGGGTGGTGGCCGAAGGCGGTATGCTTTGTGGCGGATATCCGGCCGCCCTCTCTTTTGTCCGCCGAGATGGCTCGGTGGATGTGAGGTTGCTATCCCGGATTGCTGGTTTACTGGCGTGAAGGGTAGGGTATGGCATGGGTTCCATGCAGCATCTGCACTACTTGCGGTGTTGAGGTCCTCTTGGGCACGGAGGGGGATTTGCGCTCCCTTTCATTCCTCCTAGGACCTATTCCTCCACGTTCCCCTTTTTTATTCTTTTTTTATTTTTATTTTATTTTCTTCTTTCTTTTTTTCTTAAAAATAAAAAGAAAGAAGTAACCTAACCATGGCTGACCCAATCCATGAACCCACTACCCCCGGGCCCCTTCCTGATACCGCACCCAGTACTGACCCTGCCTCGTTAACGGATGACTTTTTGGACACCTCTCATGCCCCTGTACCTCTTGCTGGTGCTGGTTCGTCACCTGCTTCAGGTACCAGGGTCCCGACTGGCCCTTTCGATACATCTGACCTTCGCTCTACTCTGACCTTGATTCCGGCTTCTCCCTCGACGGTGCGGCAATTTTCGAATCGCTCGCCCGTCTCCCATCGGACCACCCCCGGTCCCACACAAAAACGACCAAGACCCACACATGACGATTCGACACTCCCTTCTCGTTCATCGCAGAAACGACCAGCTCGTCACGCACTCCCCTTAAACTCTCTGTTTCAAACTACTCAATGGACAAAGTTTTTTACT
The DNA here is from genome assembly GCA_009830355.1 of Cherax destructor. NCBI lineage: Eukaryota > Metazoa > Arthropoda > Malacostraca > Decapoda > Parastacidae > Cherax > Cherax destructor. Next base: position 21,712 of record WNWK01022033.1, read on the forward strand.
CTTCGTCCAACTTCTCCTAATACCTATCTTTCAGACCATAGTATTGGTAAGGCTCTGCTACGCCATGTTGGTCAAAACATCTCATTTCACGCTCTCAAGAGCAGCACTCACATCATCACGGTCCAGAATGCTGGCCAGGCTCATGATCTTTCTCTTCTTATGACCATTGACAATACACCTGTTACTATTGACAAGCACCATTCCCTCAATTCTTGTTGTGGTTCTGTCATTTTGCCCCACACCATTGTCCAACGGAATTTCCAGACATGTGGTGATGACATTTTCGAGCAGCTTGAGCTCCAAGAACTCCCTATCCTTAAAGTTGACACTTTTGTCCTCCCAGCCAATAAGCGAAGACGTTATCCTTGCAATATAGCTCGTTTAACGTTTGACTGCCGAGAACTGCCACCTTCGGTCTACATTGCAGGTCAACGTTTACAAGTTCGAAAGGTGACCCCTACACCGCAGCAGTGTAGAAACTGCTGGCGTTTTGGTCATCCAGCAAAATATTGCAGGTCCATGGCCGAATGCCCAGTCTGTGGTGCTGACGACCATGCCAGTTCTTCTTGTACTCTACCTCCCTCTTGCCTTAACTGTCATGAGGCACATCCTTCATATTCTCGCCGTTGTCAGGTTTACCTGAATGAGCGGGAAATCCGTTGTCTCAAAGAGGCGGAAGGCTTCTCCTATGCTATGGCTGTCTCTCATCTTCGCCTTCAAGGGAAACTTCCCCGTATTTCTTATTCTCGCATTGCTAAACGTCGCCCCGCTTCTGGGGTCCCAACTTCCACGGCTTCCTCTGTGGTTGCCTCATCCGCAATCACCCCTGTCTCGAATCCTTTTGATATTCTTGGCTCCGAGGTCCCTACCTCGGCTTCCCATACTGTCCACACTCCTTCCTCTACTCACTCACACAATCCTGAGTCTACACGTCCTCGTCCTTCACCTAAACCTCAGCGCCCCCCTCCTTCTCATAAGCCCGGCAAAAAATCCCTACTGCCAGGTCCTTCGCCTCTGACTAGTTCTATAACGTGTGGAGGTTCATCCTCCTCCTTATACACTACCTTCATCCCCTGTCCCCTCCCAAGCCCCTTCGACAGTTTCCTCTTCTATCTCCTCACCCTCTACTTTAGTGCAGTCTATAGACTCCCCGATCGTTGCTCACTCTTCTTCCATTTCTAATGTAGTCCCACATTCTGCATCTTTGACTTCCGAAACACTGGAAGCTATTGCAGAATATATTACAGAGACTGGACAGATGATGGACACTACTCCACCTGAGGTTCCTCATCTCTCTTCCTCGTCTCAACCCCCCCTTCCTTCACAACGTCCTCCTCCTTCTCTGATTACAGGTCTTCCGCTGCCTCCACACGTGGACTTTTCTAACCCTAGTCCATAGATTCCTCTCACTTCCACTTATATCTTTCTCTCCATAAATCATGGCTTATTTACAGTGGAATATCCGAGGCCTCAGGGGTAACCGGGGTGAGCTTCAGGTGTTGCTCTCTCAGTTTTCCCCTGTTGGGGTCTGTTTGCAAGAACCCAAATTACAATCCACTGTTATCAGGCCCTTTTCAGGCTATGATTTGTTATATTCATCGGATCCTTTTTCCGATGGAACCTTTAACAAAAGTGCTCTTCTTATACGCACTGGTGTTCCATACCGTCAGCTCTATGTTCCTTCTTCCTTACATTACACCGCAGCCCGTATCCACTTGAATAAGTGGTATACACTCTGTTCTTTATATCTCTCCCTTCAGGGCAATGTCTATCCCAGATGTTGATTTTCTGGTTTCTTCCTTACCGCCACCCTTCTATTACTTGGCGATTTTAACGCACACCATTTTCTCTGGGGAGGATCGCACTGTGACTCCCGTGGCATTCAGTTGGAGGCATTTCTTGCTTCTCTTCCCCTCCATGTTTTAAATACGGGTACTCCTACCCATTTTGATCCCCGAACTCATTCTTTCTCCTGCATCGATCTTTCCATCTGCTCTTCATCTACTGTCCTTGACTTCACCTGGTCTGTCCTCCCGGACTTACATGACAGCGATCATTTCCCAATCATCCTTAAGTCCCCTCTGTTTTCTCCACCTCCTCATTGCCCACGCTGGCAATTTGACCGGGCGAAATGGGACCTTTACGCACATCTTACTGCCTTTCATGAGGTTCCTATCTCGTCCTCCATTGATGAGGTTTTACATCTCTTTTCGTCCTCCATCTTCACAGGGGCTTCACATTCTATTCCCCAAACCTCGGGCAAGCATCCTCAGAAGTGCGTGCCTTGGTGGTCTCCTGCTTGTGCTCGGGCAGTGCGTTTGAAACGTGCTGCATGGGGCAGGTATTGATATAACAGAACCACAGAGAGACTCCTTGATTTCAAGCAGAAGAGAGCTATTGCTCGTCGTGTCATACGTGATGCTAAACGCACTTGCTGGCGAGATTACGTTTCTACTGTCACTTCGGCTTCCTCGATGAGTGCAGTCTGGAAGAAAGTGCGGAAATTAAGTGGTAAATTCTCCCCCGACCCGGCTCCTGTTCTTCAGGTTGCTGGTGTCGATATAGCACACCCTCTTGCCGTTGCCACTGAAATTGGTAACCATCTCGTCCGCATTTCTCAGGGGCTCCATCTATGCCCCTCGTTCCTTTCTTCTAAGTCTGCCAGCGAGTTAAAGCCCTTAGATTTTTCTTCTCTTAGAGAAGAATCCTATAATGTGCCTTTTACCCTTCAAGAACTGGAGGCAACACTCTCTGCTTGCCGATCATCGGCAGCTGGGCCAGACGGCATACATATTCGTATGCTACAGCATTTACATCAGTCTGCTCTTACTGTCCTCTTACGACTCTTTAATCTTATATGGTCGCAAGGAGTTATTCCCCAGCTGTGGAAGTCCGCTATTGTTCTCCCTTTTCGAAAACCAGGTGCTACGGGACGTGATCCCTCTCACTACCATCCCATCGCTCTGACCAGTGCAGTTTGCAAGGTAATGGAACGTCTAGTTAATAGACATTTGATGTGGTATTTAGAGACTCACAATAGTCTCTCCCCTAGTCAGTATGGTTTCCGTAAGGGCCGTTCTGCCATTGACCCCTTGCTGCGCTTGGATACGTATATTCGTAATGCCTTTGCGAATAACCATTCGGTTATCGCTATCTTTTTCGACCTTGAGAAGGCTTATGATACAACTTGGAGATATAATATCTTGGCCCAGGCCCACTCCTTAGGCCTCCGAGGCAACCTACCATTCTTTCTTAAGGCTTTCTTAACTGACAGACATTTCCGGGTCCGGGTTCGTAATGAACTCTCCCCGGAATTTGTCCAAGCTGAAGGTGTGCCCCAGGGATGTGTTCTGAGCACAACACTTTTTCTGCTTGCTATAAATAATCTGGCATCTGTTCTCCCATCCAATATTTGGTCATCGCTCTATGTGGATGACTTTGCTATAGCTTGTGCAGGTGCTGACTGTCACCTCATTGCAGTTTCCCTCCAGCATGCCATCAACGGGGTTTCTGATTGGGCCACCACTCACGGGTTTAAGTTTTCTAGTGGCAAAACTCATCAAATTACGTTCACTAGACGTTCAGTGGTCTCTGATCATCCATTGTACCTATACGGCTCACGTATCCCAGAACGTGATACAGTCAGGTTTCTCGGCCTCCTGTTTGACCGCAGATTGTCCTGGAAACCTCACATTACCTCTCTGAAGGCGACTTGTCATAGCCGGCTGAACCTCCTTAAAACCCTCGCACATCTTTCATGGGGGGCTGATCGTAGAACTCTCCTTCGCCTACATTCAGCCCTAATTCTATCGAAACTCGATTATGGTGACCAGATATATTCGGCAGCCTCTCCTGCCACTCTTTCCAGCCTTAATCCCATCCATCACCAGGGATTACACTTATGCCTTGGTGCTTTTCGTTCTTCCCGGTTGAGAGCCTCTATGTAGAAGCGAACATTCCATCCTTGTCCGATCGTCGTGATGCACATTGCATTCGCTATTATGTTCGCTCTCATGACCTCCGAATCCTTCCATGTATAGGATTGTCACAGATGTTAGTAGACGCTCGTTATTTGTTCGTCGCCCTGTTTACTTCGTCCCTTTCTCTTCGTCTGCATTCACTCTTGTCTTCCCTTCAGCTTCCGCCTTTATATGTTCATGTGGCTTCACCCTTTCCTCTACCCCCTTGGGAAGTTCCTGCTGTCCGTGTCTGTTCTATTCCTCTACCTTGCGCGAAAGCCCAACTGCCTACGGCGGCTTCTCGCTCTTTCTTTCTAGACCATTTCCGTTCTCATTCCCATGCCATCGCAGTATACACCGATGGTTCAAAGTCATCTGACGGCGTCGGATTCGCAGCAGTGTTTCCGGACAGCGTCGTACGAGGGCATCTGTTACCCTCGGCTAGCATATTTACGGCTGAATTGTATGCCATTCTTGTGGCACTTATCCGTATTGCATCTATGCCTGTATCACCATTTGTGGTCGTTTCAGACTCCCTTAGTGCTTTACAGGCTATCCGTTAAATTGATACACCTCACCCCCTAGTTCTTCGTATCCACCTTTGGTTACGCCGTATCTTTAGCAAGCATAAAGATATTGTCTTTTGTTGGGTCCCTGGTCATGTTGACATACAGGGCAATGAACAGGCAGACACTGCTGCGCGGTCAGCAGTACTTGACCTTCCAGTTTCATATAGAGGTGTTCCTTTCACGGACTATTTTGCGGTCATTGCTACCCACCTTCGCACCCGTTGGCAACAACGCTGGTCTGACCTGCTGAATAACAAACTTCATTCTATTAAACCGGTTATAGGTTTCTGGCCTTCTTCTTGTCACCAATGTCGAGGTTGGGAGACTACACTCTCCCGTCTTCGCATCGGCCACACTCGTCTTACTCACGGGTATCTCATGGAGAGGCTCCCTGCCCCTCTCTGTGAGCATTGTCAGGTTCCAGTGTCTGTTCGACATATCCTGTTGGACTGCCCACTCTATCAACGAGCACGCAGAATTTACCTCCAACGACGTCTTCGCTCTGCGGCCCTTTCTTTACCTTCCCTTCTTGCAGATGGCCCCTCCTTTAATCCTGACTCTCTCATTGACTTTTTGACAGAAACTGACTTACTACACAAACTCTGAAGATTATACCTCTAGCACCTCCCTCAGTCCCTTCTACCTCGATCTCTTGCTACCCTCCTCCCCTGCACTATCCACCGTCATCTTGCACTCCATACCCTACTAATCGTCCATCTCCCTCTTACAACCCACTCTCCCTGCATCCTACAATAACCTGCAGCGCTGTATAACCCCTGTGGTTTAGCGCTTCTATTTGATTATAATAATAATCCCTCGACGGTGCGGCAATTTTCGAATCGCTCGCCCGTCTCCCATCGGACCACCCCCGGTCCCACACCCAAACGACCAAGACCCACACATGACGATTCGACACTTCTTTCTTGTTCATTGCAGAAACGACCAGCTCGTCACGCACTCCCCTTAAACTCTCTGTTTCAAACTACTCAATGGACGAAGTTTTTTACTCTGCGACTGACTTCTCCTAATATCTATCTTTCAGACCATAGTATTGGTAAAGCTCTGCTACGCCATGTTGGTAAAGACATCTCATTTCATGCTCTCAAGATTGGCACTCGCATCATCACGGTCCAGAATGCTGGCCAAGCTCGCGATCTTTCTCTTCTTACAACCATAGATTCTGCTCCTGTTACTATTGACAAGCAAGATTCCCTCAATTCTTGTTGTGGTTCTGTCATTTTGCCCCACACCATTGTCCAACGGAATTTCCAGACGTGGTGATGACATTTTCGAGCAGCTTGAGCTCTAAGAACTCCCTATCCTTAAAGTTGACACTTTTGTCCTCCCTGCCAATAAGCGAAGACATTATCCTTGCAATATAACTCGTTTAACATTTGACTGCCGTGAACTACCACCTTCGGTTTACATTGCAGGTCAACGTTTGCAAGTCCGAAAAGTGACCCCTACACCACAACAGTGTAGAAACTGCTGGTGTTTTGGTCATCCAGTGAAATATTGCAGATCCATGGCCGAATGCCCAGTCTGCTGTGCTGACGACCATGCCAGTTCTTCTTGTACTCTACCTCCCTCTTGCCTTAACTGTCATGAGGCACATCCATCGTATTCTTGCCGTAGTCAGGTTTACCTGAATGAGCGGGAAATCTGTTGTCTCAAAGAGGCGGAAGGCTTCTCATATGCTATGGCCGTCTCTCATCTACGCCTTCAAGGGAGACTTCCCTGCATTCCCTATTCTTGAATTGCTAAACGTCGCCCCGCTTCTGGGGTCCCAACTTCCACGGCTTCCTCTGTGGTCGCCTCATCCTCAATCACCCCTGTCTCGAATCCTTTTGATATTCTTGGCTCCGAGGTCCCTACCTCGGCTTCCATACTGTCCACCTCCTTCCTCTACTCGCACAATTCTGAGTCTACACGTCCTCGTCCTTCACCTAAACCTCAGCGCCCCCCTTCTCATAAGCCCGGCAAAAAATCCCTACTGCCAGGTTCTTCGCCTCTGACTAGTTCTTTAACGTGTGTGGAGGTTCATCCTCCTCCTCATACACTACCTTCATCTCCTGTCCCCTCCCAAGCCCCTTCGACAGTTTCCTCTTCTATCTCTTCACCCTCTACTTTAGTACAGTCTATAGACTCCCCGATCGTTGCTCACTCTTCTTCCATTTCTAATGTAGTCCCACATTCTGCATCTTTGACTTCCGAAACACTGGAAGCTATTGCAGAATATATTTCTGGACCGATGATGGACACTACTCCACCTGAGGTTCCTCATCTCTCTTCTTCGTCTCAACCCCCCCTTCCTTCACAACGTCCTCCTCCTTCTCTGATTACAGGTCTTCCACTACCTCCACACATGGACTTTTCTAACCCTAGTCCATAGATTCCTCTCACTTCCACTTATATCTTTCTCTCCATAAATCATGGCTTATTTACAGTGGAATATCCGAGGCCTCAGGGGTAACCGGGGTGAGCTTCAGGTGTTGCTCTCTCAGTTTTCCCCTGTTGGGGTCTGTTTGCAAGAACCCAAATTACAATCCAGTGTTATCAGGCCCTTTTCAGGCTATGATTTGTTACATTCATCGGATCCTTTTTCCGATGGAACCTTTAACGAAAGTGCTCTTCTTATACGCACTGGTGTTCCATTCCATCAGCTCTATGTTCCTTCTTCCTTACATTACACCACAGCCCATATCCACTTGAATAAGTGGTATACACTCTGTTCTTTATATCTCTCCCTTCGGGGCAATGTCTATCCCAGATGTTGATTTTCTGGTTTCTTCCTTACCGCCACCTTCTATTACTTGCGATTTTAACGCACACCATATTCTCTGGGGAGGATCGCACTTCTGACTCCCGTGGCATTCAGTTGGAGGCATTTCTTGCTTCTCTTCCTCCATGTTTTAAATACGGGTACTCCTACCCATTTTGATCCCCGAACTCATTCTTTCTCCTGCATCGATCTTTCCATCTGCTCTTCATCTACTGTCCTTGACTTCACCTGGTCTGTCCTCCCGGACTTACATGACAAGCGATTATTTCCCAATCATCCTTAAGTCCCCTCTTTTTCTCCACCTCCTCATTGCCCACGCTGGCAATTTGACCGGGCGAAATGGGACGTTTACACACATCTTACTGCCTTTCATGAGGTTCCTACCTCGTCCTCCATTGATGAGGTTTTACATCTCTTTTCGTCCTCCATCTTCACAGCGGCTTCACATTCTATTCCCCAAACCTCGGGCAAGCATCCTCAGAAGTGCGTGCCTTGGTGGTCTCCTGCTTGTGCTCGGGCAGTACGTTTGAAACGAGCTGCATGGGGCAGGTATCGGTATAACAGAACCACAGAGAGACTCCTTGATTTCAAGCAGAAGAGAGCTATTGCTCGCCATGTCATATGTGATGCTAAACGATTGCTGGCGAGATTAGGTTTCTACTGTCACTTCGGCTTCCTCGATGAGTGCAGTCTGGAAGAAAGTGCGGAAATTAAGTGGTAAATTCTCCCCCGACCCGGCTCCTGTTCTTCAGGTTGCTGGTGTCGATATAGCACACCCTCTTGCCGTTGCCACTGAAATTGGTAATCATCTCGTCCGCATTTCTCAAGGGCTCCATCTATGCCCCTCGTTCCTTTCTTCTAAGTCTGCCAGCGAGTTAAAGCCCTTAGATTTTTCTTCTCTTAGAGAAGAATCCTATAATGTGCCTTTTACCCTTCAAGAACTGGAGGCAACACTCTCTGCTTGCCAATCATCGGCAGCTGGGCCAGACGGCATACATATTCGTATGCTACAGCATTTACATCAGTCTGCTCTTACTGTCCGTTCTTACTGTCCTCTTACGACTCTTTAATCTCATATGGTCGCAAGGAGTTCTTCCCCAGCTGTGGAAGTCTGCTATTGTTCTCCCTTTTCGAAAACCAGGTGCTACGGGACGTAATCATTCTCACTACCGTCCCATCGCTCTTACCAGTGCAGTTTGCAAGGTGATGGAACGTCTAGTTAATAGACGTTTGATGTGGTATTTAGAGACTCACAATAGTCTCTCCCCTAGTCAATATGGCTTCCGTAAGGGCCGTTCTGCCATTGACCCCTTGCTGCGCTTGGATACGTATATTCGTAATGCCTTTGCGAATAACCATTTGGTTATCGCTATCTTTTCGACCTTGAGAAGGCTTATATTACAACTTGGAGATATAATATCTTGGCCCAGGCCCACTCCTTAGGCCTCCGAGGCAACCTACCATTCTTTCTTAAGGCCTTCTTAACTGACAGACATTTCCGGGTCCGTGTTAGTAATGAACTCTCCCCGGAATTTGTCAAGCTGAAGGTGTCCCCCAGGGATGTGTTCTGAGCACAACACTTTTTCTGCTTGCTATAAATAATCTGGCATCTGTTCTCCCATCCAATATTTGGTCATCGCTCTATGTGGATGACTTTGCTATAGCTTGTGCAGGTGCTGACTGTCACCTCATTGCAGTTTCTCTCCCGCATGCCATCAACCAGGTTTCTGATTGGGCCACCACTCACGGGTTTAAATTTTCTAGTAACAAAACTCATCAAATTACGTTCACTAGAAGTTCAGTGGTCTCTGATCATCCATTGTACCTATACGGCTCACGTATCCCAGAACGTGATACAGTCAGGTTTCTCGGCCTCCTGTTTGACCGCAGATTGTCCTGGAAACTTCACATTACCTCTCTGAAGGCGACTTGTCATAGCCGGCTGAACCTCCTTAAAACCCTCGCACATCTTTTATGGGGGGCTGATCGTAGAACTCTCCTTCGCCTACATTCGGCCCTAATTTTATCGAAACTCGATTATGGTGACCAGATATATTCGGCAGCCTCTCCTGCCACTCTTTCCAGCCTTAATCCCATCCATCACCAGGGATTACGCTTATGCCTTGGTGCTTTTCGTTCTTCCCCGGTTGAGAGCCTCTATGTAGAAGCGAACATTCCATCCTTGTCTGATCGTCGTGATGCACATTGCATTTTCTATTATGTTTGCTCTCATGACCTCCACAATCCTTCCATGTATAGGATTGTCACAGATGTTAGTAGATGCTCGTTTTTGTTCGTCGCCCCTGTTTACTTTGTCCCTTTTCTCTTCGTCTGCATTCACTCTTGTCTTCCCTTCAGCTTCCGCCTTTATATGTTCATGTGGCTTCACCCTTTCCTCTACCCCCTTGGGAAGTTCCTGCTGTCCGTGTCTGTTCTATTCCTCTACCTTGCGCGAAAGCCCAACTGCCTATGGCAGTTTCTCGCTCTTTCTTTCTAGACCATTTCCGTTCTCATTCCCATGCCATTGCAGTATACACCGATGGTTCAAAGTCATCTGACGGCGTCGGATATGCAGCAGTGTTTCCGGACAGCGCCGTACAGGGGCATCTATTACCTCGCCTAGCATATTACGGCTGAATGTATGCCATTCTTGTGGCACTTATCCGTATTGCATCTATGCCTGTATCACCATTTGTGGTCGTTTCAGACTCCTTATGCTTTACAGGCTATCTGTAAAATTATTACACCTACCCCTAGTTCTTCGTATCCACCTTTGGTTACGCCGTATCTACCTTTGGTTACGCCGTATCTACCTTTGGTTACGCCGTATCTTTAGCAAGCATAAAGATATTGTCTTTTGTTGGGTCCCTGGTCATGTTGATGTACAGGGCAATGAACAGGCAGACACTGCTGCGTGGCCAGCAGTACATGACCTTCCAGTTTCATATAGAGGTGTTCCTTTCATGGACTATTTTGGGGTCATCGCTACCCACCTTCGCACCCGTTGGCAACAACGCTGGTCTGACCTGCTGAATAACAAACTTCATTCTATTAAACCGGTTATAGGTTTCTGTCCTTCTTCTTGTCACCAATGTCGAGGTTGGGAGACTCACTCTCCGTCTTCGCATCGGTCACACTCGTCTTACTCACGGGTATCTCATGGAGAGGCTCCCTGCCCCTCTCTGTGAGCATTGTCAGGTTCCAGTGTCTGTTCGACATATTCTGCTGGACTGCCCACTCTATCAACGAGCAAGCAGAATTTACCTCCAACGACGTCTTCGCTCTGTGGCCCTTTCTTTACCTTCCCTTCTTGCAGATGGACCCTCCTTTAATCCTGACTCTCTTGTTGACTTTTTGACAGAAACTGACTTACTACACAAACTCTGAAGATTATACCTCTAGCACCTCCCTCAGTCCCTTCTACCTCGATCTCTTGCTACCCTCTATCCCTGCACTTCCACCATCATGCTGCACTCCTATACCCTACTAATCATCCATCTCCTTCTTGCAACCCACTCTCCCTGCATCCTACAATAACCTGCAGCGCTGTATAACCCCTGTGGTTTAGCGCTTCTATTTGATTATAATAATAATAATCCCAGGAGTAGAGAGTTTGCGAGAGAAAAAAGTCTGTTTAGCACGTGAGAAGGCAGAGTCCATGAAATTGGAAGGGTAGCCAAGACGTGAAAATGAATTACGAAGAGTGGAAATTTCTGATTCAAGGAACTTAGGGCTCTGGTGGCCTGGTGGTTAAAGCTCTCGCTTCACACGGCGAAGGCCTGGGTTCGATTCCCAGCCAGGGTAGAAACATTGGTTGTGTTTCTTTACACCTGTTGTCTATGTTCCCCATCAGTAAAATGGGTACCTGGGTGTTAATCGACTGGTGTGAGTCGCATCCTGGGACACTGACCTAATTTGCCCGAAATGCTCTGCATAACAAGGGACTTTCTATATAGTAGTATGTCACTGATGTCAGCTAGGCCTGTATACCATGTACATGTACTTGTAGTAAATAAAGATATTATTATTATTATTATTATTAACCCCTGTGGTTTAGCGCTTCTATTTGATTATAATAATAATAAATTATTATTATTATTATTATTATTATTATTATTATTATTATTATTATAGTATCACAAATGCAGAGACCATGGAGAAAGAGGAAATAAG
>WNWK01022034.1:0-33192 GCA_009830355.1 Cherax destructor
CTCTGGGAAGCGATGCCATTGACACAATTCTCAGGAAGAAACTGGAAGAATTGAGGAGAATGGAACAACGAATAAGCAATCTTGACACCCATGATGCCTTGTACCTTCTCACAAAATGCCTGAGTCTGCCCAGGTTGACATATTTCCTAAGATGTGCACCTTCATATGATAACCCTATACTGCACGAATAGGACAGTATCCTGAGGCAGATCTTTACTAAAGTACTTAACCTTACTCTAGAAGATGGGCAGTGGGACCAAGCTACACTCCCAGTCAGACTAGGAGGCATTGGCGTCATCACAGATTGCTCTACCTGCTTTCCTGTGTTCATGCATTGCATCCAGAGGGCTTATAGCAGCGATTCTCCCTGAACATCTTAGGGACAAGATTGGAATCCATGACCAAAAGTTCGTCGACGGAGCCAGGATCTGGGATAATCTAACGGGCTCTGAAACCAGGCCTGCTCCCCCCAACAACTACAAACAGTCGCACTGGGATGGCCCAATAGTAGAGAATATAGCCTCAGCAATGCTTCAGAGTGTGTCAGGGAAGGATAGAGCCCGGCTCTTGGCAGTGAGAGCTCCTCATGCAGGGGACTTTCTGTTGGCTGTTCCCAATTCCAGCCTTGGCACACACCTCGACCCACAGACCATCCGCAATGGTGTTGCCCTTCGACTTGCCGCCCCTATTCTCGCCGAACACAGGTGTATTTGTGGCAGTGAAGCAGCAGACCGATTCGGGTACCATGGTCTTGTGTGTCGTAAATCCGAGGGAAAGATTGCAAGACACGAAGAGGTTAATAACATTATCAAGAGGAGCCTCACAACAGCCGGATGCCCAGCAGTAAGGGAGCCACCCCAACTATGCAGATCTGATGGCAGCCAAAAGCGTCCAGATGGTATCACCCTCCAAGCCTGGACAGACGGCAAGCAGGTGGTGTGGGACTACACATGTGCATCTACCTTGGCTGATACCTATCTCCAATACACCAGGGAGGAAGGAGGGGCAGCTGCCACCTTCAGGGAGTCCCAAAAGTCGAGAAAATATGGAGAACTTGCCCATCATTATATGTTTGTTCCCATAGGCTCGGAGACCCTTGGCTCATGGGGAAAGAGTGCATCTAAGTTCCTCAAAGAGCTGGGCAAAAGACTCAACAGGGTAACTAGGGATCCCAGGGCAGCTAGTTTTCTGTTCCAGCGACTCAGCGCTGCTGTTCAGAGGGGTAATGAATGCTGTATTTTGGGCACACGCCCCAGCTCTGAGGAGCTGGATGAGATTTTTGCATTATAATCAGTGACAAACATGTAACAATATGTACTAGATATGTATCTCTCACACCTTATATGCTGTATATGCCATCTTTATAACAATGTTTCTCTTAAATCTTTTGTACCATATTATGTAATAAAATATACGTATTGGTAAATATATATATATATATATATATATATATATATATATATATATATATATATATATATATATATATATATATATATATATATATATATATATATAAAAGTTGGATTCATTTATAATTAATAAAATTTGGGAACAATCTTAATGCTTGAGTAGAGTATCAGTTGTGTTTCACAGAGTCGGGTGTTGTGACGTGACTGTGAGGTGCAGCCTTGCCCTTATATGCCTTTCTGTTGATGTTTATTTTTATAGTTCTTTGATAATTTGAGAAGTCACGAAAGCGCTTGGAATTTCACTATTTTTTTTCACAGTGGTTGTTCAGTATATTTATAATAAGATTGCCAGATGTACATTTTTACAATTAAAAAATGATAGGAAATACGTTCATTTTGGCCAAAATACGTCATGTCATTTCTTTGCTTGTTATTTAAATTTTAATTTCGTGTCTCAGAATGACGCAGAATTTAATTTTCATGAAGATGACGAGGGAATGTATTTTGAAAATTTCCTTTGTTTTTTTATTGTGAAATCCGCAAGTCGCTTTTTTTTTAATTTTTAAGAAAAGCACCAAGAAACTGATTGAGGAACGTTGATCTTACTTAGTCATGCGTTGATTGTAGTGGTAGCTTTTTTTTCAGTTTTAAACCAGGTATAAAAGCACTGAAAACTTTTGCTAGTTAAAAAAACGAAACATTAATAATTGATGTTTCAAATTTTTATTTGAGGGGAAGCAAATCTTTGTCTTCAGAACGAATAAATGTAAATCTGTATAAAATTTACTATATTAGAATTATGAAAATATATATTACAAACTTACCGACGTGAACTCTCGGCCTTCAACACAAGGAGGAGCTTGAGGAGGTTCAGGATGAAGTGAAAGCCACCAGAGGAACACAACTAGCTACAGTAGCCAACACCAGGATGTACAAGTACAGCAAATATAAAGGTGGAGTATGAGCAGAGAATGTACCAATTGAAGTACAAAGAAATGACAGAGGCGCTGTAGATGACCCCCACGTTTAGCGTGGTGATGATTGCTTGGAGACACTGACCCTGTTGTGGAGTGGAGGTGGTGGAGGCACTGACGGTGATCCAGTGCAATGGAAGCACTAATGATGACCTCGTGTGTGGTGTGGAGGCTTGGAAAAAACTAACGGTAACAACGTTGGCAGTGTGGCGTAGACAGTGGCGTTGACTACGCTTGAACCTTGACTGAGGACCTCCCTCGCAAGCCTTGCGTGCGCTGTGGCTGACCCGGCAGCCCTCCAAGGCGACTGGTCACGCTATTTCTCGCCCTTAAAACTTTCCATCTCTTCCCGTGGAATCATCGACTCTAATGGCAGGTGTTAGTAAAAGCTTTCGTGTTCCTAAATCTGTACCCGAGACTCGAGGTTGAACTGCTGAGGAGTGTTCCAGTATATCTGACGGACGAACATATTGATCAATTTTCAAGTTAGCTGTGTGTTGTCAAAGGGTTGGTTATTATGTTCAATTGGTCTCGCCCTCACTATAATTAGACCCATATTTGCTCTTCATTACTCTTATAATCTTGTGCCGATTTCCCTTTCATTATACGCAGATTATATGATTTATGATCGTTCGTTGGATCCTGGCCTGAGCATAGTTGTGCACGATCCTTCAGTGCTTCTCGTCACTAAAATTTAGAAAACAAATCGATAACATTTTTATTTTTATTATAATTGCAGGGAAGAATGACCGCTCATTATAATATCCGTACTGGTAGATGATAAAAGGAGCGGCCCCGTGACACGCTGCCTAGCACCGGTCCGGTGACACGCCGCCTAGCACCGGTCCGGTGACACGCCGCCTAGCACCGGTCCGGTGACACGCCGCCTAGCACCGGTCCGATGACACGCCGCCTAGCACCGGTCCGGTGACACGCCGCCTAGCACCGGTCCGGTGACACGCCGCCTAGCACCGGTCCGGTGACAGCCGCCGCACCGGTCGGCACGGTCACCGGTGACACGCCGCCTAGCACCGGTCCGGTGACACGCCGCCTAGCACCGGTCCGGTGACACGCCGCCTAGAGAGAATTCAGACAAATTGTAATATAATAACCAGGAAAAATGAGGGTAATAAGGTAGTAATGTTATGTTAAGAGGAGTGTTGAGGTGGTAATGTTGTTTTATGAGGAGTGTTGAGGTAGTAATGTTGTGTTATGAGGAGTGTTGAGGTGGTAATGTTGTGTTATGAGAAGTGTTGAGGTGGTAATGTTGTGTTATGAGGAGTGTTGAGGTGGTAATGTTGTTATGAGGAGTGTTGAGGTGGTAATGTTGTGTTATGAGGAGTGTTGAGGTAGGATTGTTGTGTTATGAGGAGTGTTGAGGTAGTAATGTTGTGTTATGAGGAGTGTTGAGGTGGTAATGTTGTGTTATGAGAAGTGTTGAGGTGGTAATGTTGTGTTATGAGGAGTGTTGAGGTGGTAATGTTGTTTTATGAGGAGTGTTGAGGTAGTAATGTTGTGTTATGAGGAGTGTTGAGGTGGTAATGTTGTGTTATGAGAAGTGTTGAGGTGGTAATGTTGTGTTATGAAGAGTGTTGAGGTGGTAATGTTGTTATCAGGAGTGTTGAGGTGGTAATGTTGTGTTGTGAGGAGTGTTGAGGTAGTAATGTTGTGTTATGAGGAGTGTTGAGGTGGTAATGTTGTGTTATGAGGAGTGTTGAGGTGGTAATGTTGTGTTATGAAGAGTTTTGAGGTGGTAATGTTGTGTTATGAGGAGTGTTGAGGCGGTAATGTTGTTATGAGGAGTGTTGAGGTGGTAATGTTGTTATGAGGAGTGTTGAGGTGGTAATGTTGTTATGAGGAGTGTTGAGGTGGTAATGTTGTGTTATGAGGAGTGTTGAGGTGGTAATGTTGTGTTATGAGGAGTGTTGAGGTGGTAATCTTGTTTTATGAGGAGTGTTGAGGTAGTAATGTTGTGTTATGAGGAGTGTTGAGGTGGTAATGTTGTGTTATGAGAAGTGTTGAGGTGGTAATGTTGTGTTATGAGGAGTGTTGAGGTGGTAATGTTGTTTTATGAGGAGTGTTGAGGTAGTAATGTTGTGTTATGAGGAGTGTTGAGGTTGTAATGTTGTGTTATGAGAAGTGTTGAGGTGGTAATGTTGTGTTATGAGGAGTGTTGAGGTGGTAATGTTGTTTTATGAGGAGTGTTGAGGTAGTAATGTTGTGTTATGAGGAGTGTTGAGGTGGTAATGTTGTGTTATGAGGAGTGTTGAGGTGGTAATGTTGTGTTAAGAGGAGTGTTGAGGCGGTAATGTTGTTATGAGGAGGTTGATGTAATGTTGTGTTATGAGGGGTGTTGAGGTGGTAATGTTGTGTTATGAGGAGTGTTGAGGTGGTAATGTTGTGTTATGAGGAGTGTTGAGGTGGTAATGTTGTGTTATGAAGTGAGGTAATGTGTGTTGAAGTGTTGAGTGGTATGTTGTTATGAGGAGTGTTGAGGTGGTAATGTTGTGTTATGAGGAGTGTTGAGTTGTTGTGTTATGAAGTGTTGAGGTGGTAATGTTGTGTATGAGGAGTGTTGAGGTGGTAATGTTGTGTTATGAGGAGTGTTGAGGTGGTAATGTTGTGTTATGAGGAGTGTTGAGGTGGATGTTGTGTTATGAGGAGTGTTGAGGTGGTAATGTTGTGTTATGAGGAGTGTTGAGGATGTTGTGTTTTAGTGTTAGTGTATTTGTGTTATGAGAGTGTTGAGGTGGTAATGTTGTTATGAGGAGTGTTGAGGTGGTAATGTTGTGTTATGAGGAGTGTTGAGGTGGTATGTTGTGTTATGAGGAGTGTTGAGGTAGTAATGTTGTGTTATGAGGAGTGTTGAGGTGGTAATGTTGTGTTATGAGAAGTGTTGAGGTGGTAATGTTGTGTTATGAGAGTGTTGAGGTGGTAATGTTGTTTATGAGGAGTGTTGAGGTGGTAATGTTGTGTTATGAGGAGTGTTGAGGTAGGTAATGTTGTGTTATGAGGAGTGTTGAGGTGGTAATGTTGTGTTATGAGAGTGTTGAGGTGGTAATGTTGTTTAGAGAGTGTTGAGGTGGTAATGTTGTGTTATGAGGAGTGTTGAGGTGGTAATGTTGTGTTATGAGGAGTGTTGAGGTGGTAATGTTGTGTTATGAGGAGTGTTGAGGTGGTAATGTTGTTATGAGAGTGTTGAGGTGGTAATGTTGTGTTATGAGGAGTGTTGAGGTGGTAATGTTGTTATGAGGAGTGTTGAGGTGGTAATGTTGTTTATGAGGAGTGTTGAGGTGTAATGTTGTTTATGAGGAGTGTTGAGGTGGTAATGTTATGTTATGAGAGTGTTGAGGTGGTAATGTTGTGTTATGAGGAGTGTTGAGGTGGTAATGTTGTTTTATGAGGAGTGTTGAGGTAGTAATGTTGTGTTATGAGGAGTGTTGAGGTGGTAATGTTGTGTTATGAGGAGTGTTGAGGTGGTAATGTTGTGTTAAGAGGAGTGTTGAGGCGGTAATGTTGTTATGAGGAGTGTTGAGTTGGTAATGTTGTGTTATGAGGAGTGTTGAGGTGGTAATGTTGTGTTATGAGGAGTGTTGAGGTGGTAATGTTGTGTTATGAGGAGTGTTGAGGTGGTAATGTTGTGTTATGAGGAGTATTGAGGTGGTAATGTTGTGTTATGAGGAGTATTGAGGTGGTAATGTTGTGTTATGAGTGTTGAGGTGGTAATGTAGTGTTATGAGGAGTGTTGAGGTGGTAATGTTGTGTTATGAGGAGTGTTGAGGTGGTAATGTAGTGTTATGAGGAGTATTGAGGTGGTAATGTTGTGTTATGACGAGTGTTGAGGTGGTAATGTTGTGTTATGAGGAGTGTTGAGGTGGTAATGTTGTGTTATGAGGAGTGTTGAGGTGGTAATGTAGTGTTATGAGGAGTGTTGAGGTGGTAATGTTGTGTTATGAGGAGTGTTGAGGTGGTAATGTTGTGTTATGAGGAGTGTTGAGGCGGTAATGTGGTGTTATGAGGAGTGTTGAGGTGGTAATGTTGTGTTATGAGACTTGGTGTTATTCTACATCAGATCATTGCAATGTCCGGCTCTGTTTAATAAATTCAACCCCCTTCCTCCCCTCATTCTCCCGAGTATTCTACCCATTACAATCGATGAACAATGAGGTACAAGTTGTTAGTAGATGTACAAAGGCGATAGGTATAACTTCCACTTAATCTCTACTTGCCAATTTTTTTTTATTAGCCGAAGGTACTATAATACGACTTATAAAAATATTGGCATGTGTTGACTTCTGCTTACTGTTTGTTTTACCACAGGCTGCTCAACATTACAATGCATTTTTTCCTGGTGCTAGTGGCTTGGTTGGTAGCGTCTTCAACTCACACACTGAGGTATCGATCTCCGGCATGAATGAAATGTTGGACATTTTTTCCTTACACCTGCTGTCCCTGTTCACCTAACAGAAAGCAGGTACCTGGCTGTCAGCCAACTGTTATGAGTCACATCCAAGGGACAAGATTAATCTAACCTGCCCGAAATGCTCTGCATAAACAGGGACAGCAGGTGTCTTAATTAAACACGTCCTAATGTTTCCACCTGTACCGAGGATTGACCCCCGGACCTTGGTGTGTGACTTGAGTGCACTAGCGATCGAGCTACTGGACACCTGTCTGTTGCTCTCATTGTACTCTTGTTTTGGCGTCCTATTCTGTGGCTGTTTGTACATCACTACAATCACCACCTTGGTACCCCTAGTCTGAAGTGTTGCTTCCCTTCTGTCCCTCTCAACTCCTCAAAACTCCTCTGATTTTGGATGAGCAGTAGAGCTCTCCTCCCGCTCTGTTCCCTACGTCTTTCCTCAGGATCTGATATCATGTTGGAAAGATCGCATCTGTTGTCATATCCAGAAGCTTTGTTTATGTGAGTGCTATGATGTCTGGGGATGCCACCTTGATTCTTTCGTCTCACTCCTCACACTTATTTGTTATCTGTCTTTGCTGGTGTATCATACCTTCAACTTCTTTTCCATTACTGTATTCTGGGTTCTTTGTGTGGGGATGAGAAGTAGGAGACCTGGCAGTCTTCTATGGGAGGTTACTGTGAAGGTGGGGGTTGTAATGGGGGTGGGGGTGAGGGCTGTTAGTGTAGAGTATGGTTTGTTTTGAGATAATTTGTTTGGTTGCAGGGGAGGGATAGGCATTGAGGTTCTAGGGGTGGTTCTGTAGATGGTAGTGTTTGTTGGTCCTCCCAAGTCTAGGCACCCTAGTATGTCACTAGCCTTATCTCTCTTTCCTGCCTCTTGAATCTTTGTATCCTCTCTTTCAGTTTCTCTTGTTCTTTTCGTGTTCTGTCATGGTTATGGTACACCCGCTGGTATTTTGATTGGTCCTTTAGCCATGGTTTCTGCTGCAGGATCCTGTTCTGCACTGTTTCTGTTTTGAAAATCAATTTGAGTGGACGATATTTTCCCCTCAAGTGTCTCCCTATTCTCTGAAAATTTCTCAATTCATTCATGTCCTCTTCTCCTGTTTGTTTGATGATATTTACAATCTCTTTTTTTCTCTCCCTGTCATCTTTTTACGTATGTTATCCCTTCGGCCTCCTGAAGCCCATGAACAAAAATTGACCTCTACCTCTCCTTTTCCCATTGCATTTCCCTCCATATCTCTGTATCCAATTTAAGCATATCCATTGATGCTTCTCTTATCATTACTTCGATCTCCTGATGACCTGATATCGCCTCTGCGGGAGACCTATCTTCTTCCCTACCTTCAGTTTCCTCACTGACAGCTGTTCCTGTTCTCAATGACAGTACACTTTCACTCTGCGACATTTCCTGAGCCTCTCAGTGGCCTGATAGGGCCTCTGTGTAGGACTTATCGCCTTCCCTTCCTTCGGTCTCCTCACTGGTTGTTGGTGTTCCTGCTCCTGATGCCATGCTCCTTCTGTCATTTGGCTCTATGTCTCATTTTAGCATTGTCAGTTCTTCTTCTAAGTACTGTATCCTAACCTCTGCAGCTTCTCTTTGTAGCTCACACTTCTTGCTGTCTACAGCCATCCTCTCCTCTATTTTGTAAATGAATGGTTCAGAGAACCGACAAGTTGATAAATTAGACACATATGCAACACTTGGGTATCTTTATTGAGGAAACTTTTCGCCACACAGTGGCTTCATCAGTTCATACAAAGGAGAATCGTGAAGAACAGGAGGAGTTTGAGGTAATCAGTCCCTCAACCTTGAGTCGATGTGGTCAGTCCATCAATCTTGAAAAGAATACAGCATATGTGCGAAGAGGTAGCTTATATACCGTAGGCAGGAGAGGTGCAGCAGTCGTAGGTGGTGTCACATTTGACCAATGTGGAAGTAGGTCGTGCCCAAGGGTTAGGCAAGTGAAGAATTCCCTGTATTAATATTCCAAGATGTTGCTGTGTCAGATAGGATGTAAATCAATGGTTCAGAGAACCGACAAGTTGATAAATTAGACACATATGCAACACTTGGGTATGTGTCTGACACAGCAACATCTTGTGATCTTAATACAGGGAATTCTTCACTTGCCTAACCCTTGGGCACGACCTACTTCCACATTAGTCAAATGTGACACCACCTACGACTGCTGCACCTCTCCTGCCTACGGTATATAAGCTACCTCTTCGCACATATGCTGTATTCTTTTCAAGATTGATGGACTGACCACATCGACTCAAGGTTGAGGGACTGATTACCTCAAACTCCTCCTGTTCTTCACGATTCTCCTTTGTATGGACTGATGAAGCCAATGTGTGGCAAAACGTTTCCTCAATAAAGATACCCAAGTGTTGCATATTTGTCTAATTTATCTCTATTTTATTGATAAACTCATCTAGCCTCCTTTCCCACTCTTATTCCATCCTTCTCTTGAGCTCTGTTGTTCATTCTTTCTTCCCAGAAAAAACTTTCTTGGTTCCCCTGCCTCTTTGTCTTACTCTGGGATTCTTTTTTTTGGGGGGATATGCTAGTTACCACGAATTGTATAGCTCGTGTATGTGTGTACTCACCTATTTATGGTTGCAGGGGTTAAGTCACAGCTCCTGGCCCTGCCTCTGCAGAGGTCACAACTAGGCCCACTTTCTCCTTGCTCCATGAGCAGGGTGGGTGTATGGGGGTCGATTCACAGCTCCTCTATATGTGTGTGTGTGTACTCACCTAATTGTGGTTGCAGGGGTCGAGTCACAGCTCCTGGCCCCGCCTCTTTACTAGTCTTTACTAGGTCCTCACTCTCCTTGCTCCATGAGACTCTATCTTCTATACATTTTCCATTCTCCAGCACACTCAGTTTTGGCTTCTCTGCACCATTGGGTGAACCAAGGGCTAGTTCTGGTCTTCCCATTATTTCTGTTGCCTTGGGGAACGAACCTTTCCTCTGCCTTGTTGCATTTAGTTGTCACGTATTCCATCATTTCATTTAATGATTTTCCAACCAGCTCTCTTTCCTACTGAACTTCATGCAGGAAATTCCTCATGTCTGTGTAGTCCTCTCTTTTGTAGTTTGGCTTCTCCCGTCCTACTCTTCCTGCTTCTCTTTCTCCACTTGTAACTCTACTATGTATTTGAAGCTCAGGACCACGTTATCACTAGCTCCAAGGGGCCTTTCATATGTGATGTCTTCTATGTCTGAACTACTCAAGGTGAATATGAGGTCCAGTCTTGCTGGTTCGTCCCCTCCTCTCCTCTCTCTCAGTGGTAGTGTTCCTAACATGTTGATGCATGAGGTTTTCCAGTACAACCTCCTTCATCTTAGCCCTCCACGTTTCTGGTCCCCCATATGGTTCCAGGTTTTACCAGTCAATTTCCTTATAATTAAAGTCATCCACAACTAGTAACTTAGCCCTGCCCCCGTGGGCCCTTCTGGCCACTAGTGTATCAATCATTGCTCTGTTGCTCTCATCATATTCTCGTTTTAGCCTCCTGCCATTCTGTGGTGTGTTATACGTCACTGCAATCACCACCTTGGGACCCCCAGTATGAAGTGTTCCTACTATCTAGTCCCTTGCTTTCCCTCTGTCCCCTCCTTCCAACTCCTCAAACCTCCACTGGCTTTTGATGAGCAGTGCAACTCCTCCATCCCCCTCTATTTCCTCTATCTTCCCTCAGGATCTGATATCCAGTTGGAATGATGGCCACGGCCACGGTGCCCAGTGGCCTGGTGGCTAAAGCTCTCGCTTCAGATGGCGAATGTCTGGGTTCGATTCCCAGCGAGGGTAGAAACATTGGGCGTGTTTCTTTACACCAGTTATCTATGCTCCCCATCAGTAAAATGGGAACCTGGGAGTTAGTCGACTGGTGTGGGTCGCATCCTGGGATAAAACTGACCTAATTTGCCCGAAATGTTCTGCATAACAAGGGGCTTTCTATATAGTAGTATGTCATTGACGTCAGCTAGGTCTGTATATCTTGTACATGTACTTGTAGAAATAAGGCTATTATTATTATATTTATTATTATTGTTATTATTATTATTATTATTATTATTATTATTATTCACGTGAGCTTGGTTTCCACGAGTGCTATGGTGTCTGGTGACGCCTCTGTTTCATGCCACTCCTCACACTTAATCATTATTCCATCTCCTTTTGTGTACCATACCTTCAGCTTCTTTTCAAACACTATTATGGGGGTTGTGGGGACTGGGGGAGTGGGAGATCTGGCAGGGTGTTATGGGAGCCTACTGTGTAAGATCAGTGAGTGTGGAATGTGGTTTGATTTGGGATAGTATGTTTGGTTGCTGGGTTCTGTGGGTGGTTGCACTTGCTCCTCCCGACTCTGGTTGACCTTTCTTGCCCCTTTTATCTTTGTATTCTAGTTTCTGCCATTCTGTTCTCATTATGTCGCAATTTAGGTGCACCCTCTGGTACTTTGTTGTTTCCTTTAGCTATGGCTTCTGCTGCAGGATCCTGTTCTGCACCATTTCTGTCTTGAAAATCAATTTGTCTTGCCGATTTCTTTTCCTTGAGTATTCCCTTAATCTCTGAAAATATATCAGCTCAGTCATGTCCTTTCCTGCTTGTCTGATAATATTTTCAATCTCTTTTTTTCTCTCCCAGTCGTCTTTCTTTGTATGTCTTCCCTTCGATATCCTGAAGCCCATGAATAAAAACTGACCTCTCCCTCTTCTCCTCCCAATGTTTTTCTTTTAACTCCACATCTTTGGGTTCCATTTAAGCATATCCATTGCTGCTTCTCTCATAATTTCCTGAATCTCCCAGTGGCCTGGTCGCACCTCTGCAGGGGGCCTATCACCTTCTCTACCTACACCTCCCACTTACTGCTTTCTTTGTGCCCAGCAGCATACCACTTTCGTTCTTCGACATTTCCTGGTGGCCTGATAGGGTCTCAACATAGGAGTTAGCTCCTTCCTTTCCTTTGGTCCCCTCTTTGCATATTGTTGTACCTGCTCCTGATGGCATGCCCCTTCCGTTCTTTGGCTCTATATCATTTTCTAGGCTTTGTATCCTGCCTTCTGTAGCTTCAACTCACAACTCCCACTTCTTGCTCTCTGCATCCATCCTCTCCTCCATTTTAATGACAAGTTCTCCTAGCTTCCTTTCTCTCTCTTGCTCCATCCTTCTCCTTAGCTCTTCCATCCATTCTTCTTTTCCAGGCCCATCTTCTTCTGTTTCCCTGGGTTTTTTACCTCCACTCTGGGGTCCCATTTTTTTCTCAGTGAAGTTCTTAATGTTAACCTCTCAACGAAGTTCTCAATGTTAGCCTATCAGTGAGGCTCCTAATGTTGGCCTCTCAGTGAAGTTCCTAATCTTAACCTCTCAGTGAATTTCCTAATCTTAACCTCTCAGTGAAGTTCCTAACGTTAACCTCTCAGTGAAGTTCACTTTCTCACATGTGGGGCTGTTCACTGACCCTGACACAATCACTGACCTCTGCTGGAAACTAAATAGGCTCAATATTATTTTCCTATAAGATAATTTCAATTTTTACTAATATGTTACTATTATGTTACCTCCTACTCACCCTAAACTAAATACTCATACTATAAATTACTTTAAAAAATGCTCACTGTTATTTTCCTTAAGATAATCTCAATTTTTACAATGTAATATCATCATATTGTAATTTGTTCAAATATATAACTAGAATAAACTCAATCAATTTCTCTAATATTATGTACATAGTCTTTAAGTCATTAGATTAAGCTGCCCCTAATGCCATGGCATGTCAGTGGCTCTCCTTGCACTTCAGTTTATGATTGTAACTACAAATATCTATGTACAAATGCAATGAAATAAAATTTGTTTGTTTAAAAACACAAAGATTCAGGGAGTCTTGATGGGCAGTTAGGCTCGTGACTCGTGTGTGCGTGTGTGAGTGTACATGTATATGTATTGGATGTACAGAAGAGCTTGATTGTGTGTGGGAGGTGTGTGGTGTTGTTTATAATCGATGACCCAGCTGGATATTAAGGTAGTCCTTCATGATCTCGGAGTGTTTGTTGATGGATATGCGTAGTGCTGTGTGTGTGTGTGTGTGTACTCACCTATTTGTGGTTGCAGGGGTCGAGTCATAGCTCCTGGCCCCGCCTCTTCACTGATTGCTACTAGGTCCTCTCTCTCCCTGCTCTATGAGCTTTATCAAACCTCGTCTTAAAACTATGTATGGTTCCTGCCTCCACTACGTGTGTGTGTGTGTGTGTGTGTGTGTGTGTGTGTGTGTAAGCACGTTTTCAGTTCGTGTGGGTGTAGGCATAAGTGGCCGTATTTATAAATGTGTGTGCATGGATGTACTCACCTATTTGTACTCACTATTTGTGGTTGCAGGGGTCGAGGCAAAGCTCCTGGCCTTGCCTCATCGCTAGTTGCAACTTCGCCCACTCTCCATAATCCACGAGCTTTATCAAACCTCTTCTTAAAGCTATGTATGGATCCTGCTTCCACTACATCACACTCCAGATCGTTCCACTTCCTGACAACTCTATGACTGAAAAATACTTCCTGACATCCCTGTGACTCATCTGAGTATCCAACTTCCAGCTGTGACCCCTTGATATTCACCCCAAGATCCATTTTCTTGAGAGAGCCATTTGTTGGACCAGGTTTGCCTGTCCACATCTCCTTGTAAGCTTATCTGATTTTCGTCCATTTGTATTCTCCTCATTACCTTCACGTCGTCTGTGAACAGGAAAACCTCTTAATCTATCCCTTCTGTCATGTCATTCACATATACTAGAAACAGTATCGGATGCAAGACTGATACTTGTAGAACCCCACTCGACACACGCATCCACTATGACACCTCGTCACGTACCAGCACTCACTGTGCTATTCCTGCCTGCTCCTCTAGCTTTTCAACCAGTCTCTTGTGTGGTAATGTAACAAAAGCCTTCTTACAGTCCAAGAAGATGCAGTCTACCCAATCCTATCTCTCCTGTCTTACTTCTGTTACCTTATTTTCAAACTCCAGTAGTTTTGTGAGGCAGGATTTCCCTATCCTGATGCCGTGCTCGCTGTGATGTATGAACCACTTCCTTTCTAAGTGCTCCACTACTCTTCTCCATAACTTTACATACTATATAATGTCAGTGACACAAGTCTGTAGTTTAATGTTGCCTGTCTGTCTTCTGTCTTAAAAATTGGGACTACATTTGCTGTCTGCCACATCTCAGACAGTGGCCCTGTTTCAGTTGATTTATTGAAGATTGTTGTTAGTGGCACAAACAATATATCTGCCCTCTCTAGGGACCCACGGAGAGATGTTATCTTGGTCCATCGCCATTGAGATATCTGGTTCACCTACCAGTTTCTTCACTTCTTGGTTGTGTTCAGTGTGTCCAGTACTAGCTGATGCACCCTTCTCCCTCGGTTTGCTGTGAATACCTCCCTGAATGTTTAGCTGAGGTCCTCACATACTTCCTGGTCATTCCCTGTGAGCTCTCCTCCTTTGTTCCTCAACCTGATTACCTGATCCTTGACTGTTGTTTTCCTCCTGATGTGGCTGTATAACAACTTTGGGTCAGATTTGGCTTTTGATGCTATGTCATTCTCGTATTGATGCTGGGTCTCTCTCCATATCTATGCATATTCATTTCTGTCTCTTCAGCTCAATTCTCTGTTTTCGTGAGTCCTTTTCCTTCTGAACTTTTTCCTTGCGCTAGAACACTTAGCTTTGGTTTCCTGGTAAACTATGGACTCACTCTGGTCTTCCTTGTGTTTCTGTTGCCTCTTGGCATGAACTTCTCCTTTGCCTTCTTGAACTTCGCAGTCACATGTGTGACCTCTCCTCTAGCTCTCTTACCCTCTGCACCTTATTCAGGAATTGCCTCATTCGTTTGTAGTCACCTTTTTTGAAGTTTGGTTTATCCCAGCCTTCTTGTACTGCTGCACTATTTATTGTTAACTCTACTATGTATTTGAAACTCATGACCACGTGATCGCTGGCGCCAAGGGGCATTTTGTGTGTGATTTCCTTCTGTATCTGAACTGTTCAAAGTGAATACTAGGTCCAGCCTTGCTGGTTCATCGTCTCGTCTCTCTCTGGTTGTGTCCCTAACATGTTAGTACATGAAGCTTTCCAGCACCGCCTCAGGCATCTTGGCTGTCCACGTCTCTGGTCCTCCATGTGGTTCCAGATTTTCTTTATGGTTGAAATCCCCTATGATTAACTTTGCCCTTCTTATGTGGGCCTTTCTGGCCACCTCGGCTAGTGTGGCCACCATCAGTCTGCTGCTCTCATTGTATTCTTGTCTTGGTCTCCTACTGTTTGGTGGTGGGTTGTACATCACTGCTATCATCACTTTTGGATCCCCATTTAAAAGTGTTCCTGCTATGTAGTTATCTGCTTCACCTCTGGTTAGTCCTCCCATCTCCTCAAAACTCTGTTGTTTTTGATAAGCACTGCAACTTCTCCTCCCCTCTGTTCCCCCTGTCTTTCCTCAGGATCTGTTTTCCAGAGAGGAAGATTGCATATGTCATCACCCCTATGATCTTTGTCTCTGTGAGTGCTATGACGTCCAGGAATGCCTCAGTGATTTTTCCTGCCCATTATCACTCTTATTTCTTATTCCATCTGTGTTGGTATACCATACCTTCAGCTTCCTTTCCAGAACTTTATTCTGGGGGGTGGGAGTGGTTTGGTGCACACTGAGGGTGTGGTAGACAGGGCTGGATATCATGGTAAGCTGGTACTGTGGTGGGGATGCTGTGGGTGATTCTGTGGGCAGTTGTGTTTGTTGTTTCCCCAAAGATCGCACTTCCCTGTCTGTCAGTACCTGCTCTGTCTCCCCTTCCTGCCTCTGGCACTTTCTTGCACTTTGTGTTTTTGTGTTCAGTCGTGGTCGAGGTACACTTGCTGGTATTTTGGGAAATCCTTTAACAGCGATTTCCTCTGCAGGATCTTCTTTCATACCAATTCTGCCTTGAATGTATGTGTGTGTGAGAAAGATAGTACATACAATATATCCTCAATCAACAGCTGAATACATGGAAAGCATATATTTACAAACCACGGTACGGGCGGAAATTGAACTCGCGGCTAGTGAGTTGTAAAACTCCAGACCAGTGCGTGAGCCACTGGGCCAGCTGGCACTTGTGGTCACAGTGGTGCCTATGTTAACCTTCTTATGGTGTATAAATATACCTACTTGGGTGAATCTTATTGTAGCCAGTTGATCCAGTGGCTTACGCAACAGTCTGGAGTTTTACGACTCGCCGCGAATTCAATTCCCACCCGTACCGTGGTTTGCTTGCAATCGTATCATTACGATTTCGTGAGTCATAAAGCATATATTTATTATAAAGTGGAAAGAGAGGAAAAAAAGGTTATTTTTGACAAAACTTGGTGATCTTTGTGTTCTTATCATCTAGACTGCAAAACACAGAGAGAAAATTCAGAGTTATATAAGAATAAAGTTAATAAAATCATTTAAAACATTTTCCTTTTATAGAAAAAATCTAAAATATTTCAAATCAGTTACCAGATAATTTAAAACTAGCTCATGGGAGATCTCTTAAGTTCTTATATTTGATTGAAGGTTAATTAAATAACTTAACAGGTGGGGCCTGAACCCATGGCGAGTGAGTCCTAAATTTCACAGGCCAGTACGATTTCGTTAGTTATAATTAAGATTGTGTATATAGAGAGCTGTTATCCTTAAGTTCATGGAACGATGTTTTGAAGTTAAAAAAGAAGTCTCGTATTTTAAAACGTTGGTAGCCACTGTTCTAATTAATGCCTATGAAACTAGTCTAATTAAAAAATATTGCATTTAATTATAAATTTTAAAAAATAATCTTCCTATTGTAATCTGTTTAGTTTCTACTTTCTGTCTACTAAAGGGAACTGTATTTTCCTCATATCAGTTTCTTAGCAGCCGGGCTGTGATTCGTAAATTAAAGTGTGTGTAGCCAGCAGTAGCATTTTATTTGATGCAGCTTTTATCCACCAGGAGGCTTGGTCTTGGACCTGGCAGTGGGGAGGCACTGACCCTCGAAAATATTCTTACAGTTTCCTTCAGGTTAATGCAATAAAAGTATACATACTTTGTGTTTTGTTTCAGTAAGGGTATGTATGGTGTAGGCAAGAAAAACATGTATAATGTAGGTGAATAAATACGGACAGGAGTAAGTGCACTGTTTTCAGGCAAGATGCTTCCATATAGTATGTCCAGTATAGACAGGTTGCTGAAATAAGAACACGGACATAAACTGAAGGCAGGTTGCTGCAATAAGCATATTATTTTCTAGGTGTAACATGTATTTACAATATAATATAGAAGCATAGATAACTAAATTATAAACATCAAGAAAACATTTAAACAACAGTTTTTAGTTCAAAATTTGTTCGCCCTCCATTTCCTTGCAACAGATGGTATCTGATCTCGCTCAGGCAGCTCGTGCCTCGCTCAATTTGCAGTAAATAGTGAAGGTGGTCTCAGCGGTGCACCCATATATTGAAAGGGAAATGTTTATCACCTTTTCAATCTGACTTAAGTGCTGCTGGGGAGGACTTTATGTCTCTTTATGGTAAATTCTGAGTTGTATTTATTTAATTGAGTTTGCAAAATTTGACTTCCAGTTCCATTGCTTGCCTTAACGTTTGATTTCTTGGCGAGACATTTTTCTATCATATATACTTTATATCCTGTGTGTAAAACGAATTTCTTAGTAACTCATACACTGCGTAAATGCTGTCAGAATCAGAATCAGAATCACTTTAGGTAAGACCCACAAGTGGGTTGAGCGGAGAAGTGTGGACAGCTGAAGTGTAGTCGGTGAGAGGAAGGTCTTGAGTCGTAGATAAAGTGCCAGGGCTTAACCCAGCTGCGGAGCTATAGTGGACAGGAGCTGGAGATCAGGAATTTGCAGGCGATGTAGAAGACATGGAGAGGCTGGCTGACTCGGCTGCATCACTTCTGAGAAGTGCTGGCTGGTGACAAGGGTGGCTTGCTATATGGTAGTTGTTAGGTGGTGAGGTGCTTGATTATGTCGTGGTTTTTCTGGAGTGTGTCTATTGACGGGAGCCGTTTGTTAGCTTCTTGAACGAGGCTTTGTTCATGACGTCAATGAGGACTCTGGAGTTAAAATATTGTGCGTCTGTTATTGCAGCTGAAATTCCCTTTAGTACCTCAGCGAGTGTCGATATTCTCCTTCCAGTTTGGTCATCAGGTAGTGTTACAGAAGCGTACTTGATTTTACCATTTAGCAGCCGTGAGTGTAATTCAATTAAGTGTAGGTCGCCTCCACTTGCATCAGCTGTGTAGAAGACTACACCATTGAATGTTATGTGGTGAGATGTTTCTTCTGTAAGTATTTTCGATTTCTTGGTTGGTGGAAATACAGGAGTGACGGCAGTAGCCTCTGCTGAGAGTGTTGTTGTTGTGGTGGTGGAAGGTGCTGGTGGTGTCGGCGCCTTCACAGTCTCTGATTGGTCCATCTCCATGGCGGAGGGAGGAGCTTGAGGTGGTAGTGGAGGTGCTTGAGGTGGTAGTGGAGGTGCTTGAGGTGGTAGTGGAGGTGCTTGAGGTGGTAGTGGAGGTGCTTGAGGTGGTAGTGGAGGTGCTTGAGGTGGTAGTGGAGGTGCTTGAGGTGGTAGTGGAGGTGCTTGAGGTGGTAGTGGAGGTGCTTGAGGTGGTAGTGGAGGTGCTTGAGGTGGTAGTGGAGGTGCTTGAGGTGGTAGTGGAGGTGCTTGAGGTGTAGTGGAGGTGCTTGAGGTGGTAGTGGAGGTGCTTGAGGTGGTAGTGGAGGTGCTTGAGGTGGTAGTGGAGGTGGTCAAAAGTCCATACAACTGATGGTATTTATTTTACATTTGCGTCCTCTCGTCCTGGAACCGTTAGAGTCAAATATTATCATTGTTTATTTCCAGAATTTTCTGTATTCGATGATCTTATCTCTTTATTTAAACTGCTATAGTCATACTGTTTATTTATTTCGGTCTTTATTGCTTTTGCTTCTCGGCTCCTGTAACAGAATGGTAGCGATCTTCTGTGTTTGGAAGTTGTTCGTCACATGTTTGGCCAGGTGTGACTTTCATGCTTCTGTTGTGTACTGACTGATTTATATATGATGTGAATAGTGATATCAAAATTCCCTTTTTATGGTAAGAAATCCTTTCTAGTGGTTTTTGGTAAAACAGACACTATTCTTGTGATTTTTACGCGAGATTACAGCAACAGACGTCCTGGTTATCCAGAAGTTTGCTCCATCTATCACTTTGTATTCTCCATTTATGTGAAAAATTATGTCCAACTAAGTAGGTCGTCGGCATTTGCCAGGAACAGAGTGACATGAAAATATACCCTGGGGATTAAGTTAGGTACATTGGTAGGCTTCTGTCTGTCAGGGCCGACTGAAAAAATCTTATCCGGCATCTAGACTTCGTTAATATTTTGTGCGGCGTTATTCCGAAAAAAATATTTTTTTACACTAGATTAGTCACCAGTCTCACTATCATACTAGCTCAGTCACCACTCTCACTATCATACTAGCTCAGTCACCACTCTCACTATCATACTGGCTCAGTCACCACTCACATTATCATACTAGCTCAATCACCACTCTCACTGTCATACTGGCTCAGTCACTACTCACACTATCATACTAGCTCAATCACCACTCTATCATACTGGTTGTCACCACTCACACTATCATACTACCTCAGTCACCACTCTCACTATCATACTAGCTCAGTCACCACTCTCACTATCATACAAGCTCATGCACTACTCACACTATCATACTGGCTCAGTCACCACTCACACTATCATACTAGCTCAGGTACCACTCTCACTATCATACTAGCTCAGTCACCACTCACTGTCATACTAGCTCAGTCACCACTCTCACTGTCATACTAGCTCAGTCACCACTCTCACTGTCATACTAGCTCAGTCACCACTCTCAATATCATACTAGCTCAGTCACCTCTCACACTATCATACAAGCTCAGGCACTACTCACACTATCATACTAACTCAGTCACCACTCACACTATCATACTAGCTCAGTCACCACTCACACTATCATACTAGCTCAGTCACCACTCTCACTGTCATACTAGCTCAGTCACCACTCACACTACCACACTAGCTCAGTCACCACGCACACTAGCTCAGTCACCACTCACACTAGCTCAGTCACCATTCACACTAGCTCAGTCACTATTCACACTAGCTCAATCACCATTCACACTAGCTCAGTCACCATTCACACTTCCTCAGTCACCACTCACACTATCACACTAGCTCAGTCACCACTCACACTACCGCAATAGCTCAGTCACCACTCACACTATCATACTAGCTCAATTACCACTCACATTAGCTCAGTCACCACTCACACTACTTCAGTCTCCACTCACATTATCACACTAGCTCAGTCACCACACTATCACACTAGCTCAGTCACCACTCATGCTACCTCAGTCACCACTTACACTAGCTCATTCACCACTCACACTACCTCACTAGGTCAGTCAAAACTCACACTAGCACCACATAGGGGCCCAGAAACGTGGAGGGCTAATATGATGGAGGTGGTACTGGAAAACCTCATGTACCAACACGTAAGGGACACTACAAGAGTGAGAGGAGAGGATGAACCAGCGAGACTGTACCTAGTATTCACCTTGAGTAGTGAAGATATTGACGAAATCACATTTGAAAGAACCCTCAGGGCCAGTGATCACGTGGTTTTGAGCTTCGAATACATAGTAGTTACATGTGGAGAGTGAAGCAGGAGCCGGACGAATGAAGCCAAACTACAAAAAAGGGGACTACGCAGGCATGAAGAATTTCCTGCTCTGGGTTCAGTGGGACAGAGAACTAGCAGGGAAATCAGTAAACGGGATGATGGAATATGTGACAACAATATGCAAGGAAGCAGAGGAGAAGTTTGTACCCAAGGATAACAGAAATAACGAAAAAGCCAGGATGAGCCCTTTGTTTACCCAAAGGTGTAGGGAGGCGTAAACCAAGTGTGCTAGAGAATGGAAGACGTATAGAAGGCAAAGGAACCAGGAGAATAAGGTGAGCAGTCGTAAAACCAGAAATAAATATGCACAGGTAAGAAGGTAGGCCCAAAGACAATACGAGAATGACATAGCAGTGAAAGCCAAATCTGACCCAAAGCTGTTGTACAGCCACATCAGGAGGAAAACAACAGTCAAGGACCAGGTGATCAGGTTAAGGAAGGAAGGAGGGGAGGTCACAAGAAACGACTGCGAAGTATGTGAGGAGCTCAACATGAGATTCAAAGAAGAGTTCACAGAGACAGAAGGGACTCCAGAAAGACGGAGAGGTTACCTGGAGTTTACCTGGAGAGAGTTTCGGAGGTCAACGCCCCCGCAGCTCGGTCTGAGACTAGGCCTCATGGTGGATCAGGGTCTGATCAACCAGGCTGTTACTGCTATCGACACACAAACTGACGTCCGAACCACAGCCCAGTTGGTCAGGTACTGACTTTAGGTGCCTGTCCAGTACCTTCTTGAAAACAGCCAGGGGTCTATTGGTAATCCCTCTTATGTATGCCAGGAGGCAGTTGAACAGTCTTGGGCTCCGGACACTTATTGTGTTCTCTCAATGTACTCGTGGCGCCCCTGCTTTTCATTTGGGGAATGTTGCATCTCCTGCCGAGTCTTTTGCTTTCATAGGGAGTGATTTTCGTGTGCAGGTTTGGTACCAATCCCTCCAGGACCTTCCAAGTGCATATTATCATGCATCTCTCTCGCCTGCATTCCAGGAAATACAGATCAAGGACCTTCAACTGTTCCCAGTAATTTAGGTGCCTTAGGTACACCATCACGTGTTGGACACAATACATACAACCGAGGAAGAAGTGAAGTGGCTGCCAAGCGAGCTAGATACCTCAAAGGCGATGGGGCCGGATAACATCTCTCCATGGGTCCTGAGAGAGGGAGCAGAGGTGCTATGTGTACCACTAACAACAATCTTCAACACATCTATCGAAACAGGGCGACAACCTGAGGTATGGAAGACAGCAAATGGAGTCCCAATTTTTAAAAAAGGAGACAGATACGAAGCATTAAACTACAGACCAGTGTCACTGAGATGTATAGAATGCAAGGTCATGGAGAAGATTATCAAGAGAAGAGTGGTGGAGCACCTAGAAAGGAATGAGCTTATCAACGACAGCGGTTTCAGGGATGGGAAATCCTGTGTCAGAAACCTACTGGAGTTCTATGACAGGGTGACAGCAGTAAGACAAGAGAGAAAGGGGTGGGAAGATTGCATTTTCTTGGACTGTAAGAAGACGTTTGACACAGTTCCACACAAGAGATTAGTGCAGAAGCTGGAGGACCAGGCAGGGATAACAGGGAAGGCACTGCAATAGATCAGGAAATACCTGTCAGGAAGACAACAGCGAGTCATGGTACGTGACGAGGTGTCAGAGTGGGCGCCTGTAACGAGCGGGGTGCCACAGGGGTCAGTCCTATGACCGGTGTTGTTTCTAGTATTTGTGAACGACATGACGGAAGGAATAGACTCAGAAGTGTCCCTGTTTTCAGATGATGTGAAGTTGATGAGAAGAATTCAATCAGACGAGGACCAGGCAGAACTACAAAGGGATCTGGACAGGCTGCAGGTGTAGACAGCCTGACTGTCTGCATAGACAGCCATGCTGTCTGCCAGCTGAGTTCATATTTCGTGCCATGCTAGTTTCCATAGTTTCCGCCAGAGGGCAAGCCTGTAGGCATACCCACGTCAGTCTGCGACACCCTGCCTCTCCCTCACTTGGGGCGCAGACAACACTCAGAGAACAGGCTTACTCCTCTCCCTCTCGCAAGGCGCATGGCCCTGGGCCATGGCCCACAGACACGCAGCCTGTTACTCGCACCTTTATTACAAATAAAGTAAGAAGCCTCCGAAGACCTTATCATTTTCAACCACGCCTCCAAGAAAACGCCAAATACACATCGTTATACAGGCCTGGTCCAGCAACTGGCTCCTGGAGTTCAACCCCACCAAATGCAAAGTCATGAAGATTGGGGAAGGCCAAAGAAGACCACATATGGAGAACAGTCTAGGGGGGCCAGAGACTACAAACTTCACTCAAGGAAAAGGATCTTGGGGTGAGTATAACACCGGGCACATCTCCTGAGGTGCACATCAACTAAATAACTGCTGCAGCATACGGACGCCTGGCAAACCTAAGAACAGCATTCCGACATCTTAATAAGAAATCGTTCAGGACCCTGTACACTGTGTACGTTAGGGCCATATTGGAGTATGCAGCACCAATTTGAAACCCACACCTAGCCAAGCATGTAAGGAAACTAGAGAAAATGCAAAGGTTTGCAAAAAGACTAGTCCCGGAGCTAAGGGGTATGTCCTACGAGGAGAGGTTAAGGGAAATCGACCTGACGACACTGGAAGACAGGAGACATAGGGGGGATATGATAACGACATATAAAATACTGAGAGGAATCGACAAGGTGGACAGAGACAGGATGTTCCAGAGATGGGACACAGCAACAAGGGGTCACAGTTGGATGTTAAAGACTTAGATGAATCGCAGGGATGTAAGGAAGTATTTCTTCAGTCACAGAGTTGTCAGGAAGTGGAATAGTCGGGGAAGTGATGTAGTGAAGGCAGGATCCATACATAGCTTAAAGAAGAGGTATGATAAAGCTCATGGAGCGGGAAGAGTGACCTAGTAGCGGACAGCTATGAGTCGGGACCAGGAGCTGTGACTCGACCCCTGCAACCACAACTAGGTGACTACTAGCCCAGTCACTACTCACACTATCATACTAGCTCAGGCACCACTCACACTAGCTCAGTCACCACTCACACTAACTTAGTCACCACTCACTACCACACTAGCTCAGTCACCACTCACAGTATCATATTAGCTCAGTCGCCACTCACAGTATCATATTAGCTCAGTCACCACTCACACTACCATACTAGCTCAATCACCACTCACACTATCTCACTAGCTCAGTCACCATTCACACTATCATACTAGCTGTCACTACTCACACTATCACACTGGCTCAGTCACCACTCATACTATCATTCTAGATTAGTCACCACTCATACTATCATTCTAGATCTGTCACCACTCAAACTTGCCCAGACACCACTCACACTACCTCAGTCATCACTCACACTATCATACTAGCTCAGTCACCACTCACACTACCACACTAGCTCAGTCACCACTCACACTACCATAATAGCTCATTCACCACTCACTTGCTCAGTCACCTCTCACACTAGTTCAGTCACTACTCACACTACAACACTATCTCAATCACCACTCACACTAGTTCTGTCACCACTCCCACTAGTTCTATCACTACTCACTATCACTAGATCAGACACCACTCACATCATCACTCTCACTCTCCACTCACTATCACATTAGCCCAGTCAGTATTGGCGTCATCACAAGAGCTCAGTCCCAGCTGCTCCATCACACCGGCCAGGAGCTGAGTCTCGACCCCTGCAACCACAATTAGGTGAGTACAATTAGGTGAGTACACCAGCTCAGTCCCAGCTGCTCCATCACACCAGCTCAGTCCCAGCTGCTCCATCACACTAGCTCAGTCCCAGCTGCTTCATCACACTAGCTCAGTGCCAGCTGCTCCATCATACCAGCTCAGTCCCAGCTGCTCCATCACACCAGCTCAGTCCCAGCTGCTCCATCACACCAGTTCAGTCCCAGCTGCTCCATCACACCAGCTCAGTGCCAGCTGCTCCATCACACCATCTCAGTCACAGCTGCTCCATCACACCAGCTCAGTGCCAGCTGCTAAATCACACCATCTCAGTCCCAGCTGCTCCATCCCACCAGCTCAGTGCCAGCTGCTCCATCACACCAGCTCAGTGCCAGCTGCTTCATCACACTAGCTCAGTGCCAGCTGCTCC
The DNA here is from genome assembly GCA_009830355.1 of Cherax destructor. Classification (NCBI taxonomy): domain Eukaryota; kingdom Metazoa; phylum Arthropoda; class Malacostraca; order Decapoda; family Parastacidae; genus Cherax; species Cherax destructor. The sequence continues at coordinate 24,770 of WNWK01022034.1, forward strand.
ATCACACCAGCTCAGTCCCAGCTGCTCCATCACACCAGCTCAGTGCCAGCTGCTCCATCACACCAGCTCAGTGCCAGCTGCTCCATCACACTAGCTCAGTGCCAGCTGCTCCATCACACTAGCTCAGTGCCAGCTGGTCCATCACTCCAGCTCAGTGCCAGCTGCTCCATCACACCAGCTCAGTGCTAGCTGCTCCATCACACCAGCTCAGTGCCAGCTGTTCCATCACACCAGCTCAGTGCCAGCTGCTCCATCACACTAGCTCAGTGCCAGCTGCTCCATCACACCAGCTCAGTGCCAGCTGCTCCATCACACCAGCTCAGTGCCAGCTGTTCCATCACACTAGCTCAGTGCCAGCTGCTCCATCACACCAGCTCAGTGCCAGCTGCTCCATCACACTAGCTCAGTGCCAGCTGCTCCATCACACCAGCTCAGTGCCAGCTGTTCCATCACACTAGCTCAGTGCCAGCTGCTCCATCACACCAGCTCAGTGCCAGCTGCTCCATCACACCAGCTCAGTCCCAGCTGCTCCATCACACCAGCTCAGTCCCAGCTGCTCCATCACACCAGCTCAGTGCCAGCTGCTCCATCACACTAGCTCAATGCCAGCTGCTCCATCACACTAGCTCAGTGCCAGCTGTTCCATCACTCCAGCTCAGTGCCAGCTGCTCCATCACACCAGCTCAGTGCTAGCTGCTCCATCACACCAGCTCAGTGCCAGCTGCTCCATCACACCAGCTCAGTGCCAGCTGCTCCATCACACCAGCTCAGTGCCAGCTGCTCCATCACACCAGCTCAGTGCCAGCTGCTCCATCACACCAGCTCAGTCCCAGCTGCTCCATCACACCAGCTCAGTCCCAGCTGCTCCATCACACCAGCTCAGTGCCAGCTGCTCCATCACACCAGCTCAGTCCCAGCTGCTCCATCACACCAGCTCAGTGCCAGCTGCTCCATCACACCAGCTCAGTCCCAGCTGCTCCATCACACCAGCTCAGTCCCAGCTGCTCCATCGATTTTCTGAAAAACTATTTTTTTTATATAAAATGCACCTATCAGTAGCTTCCTAAGAAAATCATAAATTGCTTACTTTTCCATAAATTTCATGCAGTGGTAAAGTGAATGATGATGAATTTTTCTTCATTCTTTGAGTCACCCTGCCTCGGTGGAAACGGCCGATGTTTTACAAAATACTTCACTCCACACCGTGACTTTTCTTCTTAAAGCTCAGTAATTCCTTTCACACAGCTTGCTGCTCATTACAAGTAGCTCCTAGTGATCACCATAACACCAAAAATGATAGGTTTGTTGACAATAAGTGCTGCTAAAAACAATAGTTTCTTCCATTATAACTGCACAAAGGTAGATGAGTAATTATACCCAGCTGCTCAATAATTCTGCAATTAAATGTTTTAACAGAAAGTCCTCAACCAGCTCAGTGCCAGCTGCTCCATCACACTAGCTCAGTGCCAGCTGCTCCATCACACTAGCTCAATGCCAGCTGCTCCATCACACTAGCTCAGTGCCAGCTGTTCCATCACTCCAGCTCAGTGCTAGCTGCTCCATCACACCAGCTCAGTGCCAGCTGCTCCATCACACCAGCTCAGTGCCAGCTGCTCCATCACACTAGCTCAGTGCCAGCTGCTCCATCACACCAGCTCAGTGCCAGCTGCTCCATCACACCAGCTCAGTCAACACAACAAATTTCAGTTACTCCGTTATGGAAATCTTGAGTAAATAATAGCTAGAATGGAGTATAAATTCTAACCACACAGTAGTGAAAAACTAATGTGAACTTCACAACAGTGTCATTATCACGCCTGCGAGGAAAGTGATAGGATGGATAAGAAACACTTTCAAAACAAGGAATGCCAAGCCACTGATGTTCTCTCTAGGGTGCAATACTGCTGTACACTAACGGCGCCTTTTAAGGCAGGTGCAATTACAGATCTTGAGAAAGTACAGAGAACCTTTATTGCACTCATTAGGTCAGTAAACCACCTTCATTACTTGGAATGTTTGAAGTCCATTGACCTGTACTCTCTGGCACACAGGCGAGAAAGATACATCAAAATTTACTCTTGGAAAATCCTAGAGAAACCGGACTCACATCTGCACACAGAAATCACTCCCTAGGAAATCAAAAGACTGGTCAGAGAGTGTAACATACCCCTAATGAAAAACAGGGGTGCCATACATACACTAAGAGAAAAGACAGTAAGTTTCCAGAGCCCAAGACTGTTCATCACCCTCTCACCACACATAAGGGGAAGATTAAGACACTTAAGCAACACTTAAGTAACTCAGTCATCACTCACACTGTCACACACAGTCACCTCTCACATTATCAGTCACAACTTACTCCATCACATTAACTCGGTTACTCCTATCACCTTCACTCTAGTTTAATCACACTTACACTAACTAAGTCACCACTCAAACAATCATACTCTCTTAGCCGTCACACACTAGCAAAGTCAACACTCTTACTATCACACCAGCTCCTAACACTCAGTCTTGACTAACACTCAGTCTTGACTAACACTCAGTCTTGACTAACACTCAGTCTTCACTAACACTCAGTCTTGACTAACCCTCAGACTTGACTAACACTCAGTCGTGACTAACACTCAGTCTTCACTAACACTCAGTCTTCACTAACAGTCTTCACTAACACTCAGTCTTCACTAACACTCAGTCTTCACTAACATTTGTAACACTAGCTCAGACACTACTCACATTAGTTAAGTCACCACTCAACCTATCTCAGTCACCACTCAACCTAGCTCAGTCACTACTCGCACTACACTGCCTCAGTCATCACTTAAACAATCACACTAGTTCAGTCACCACCCCTATCATCACACTAATTCATTTACTACTCATTGTCTCAACACGCACACTTTTCCACTTGGTCAGTCACCACTCACACCATCACTTGCTCAGTCACCACTCACACTATCACACTAGTTAACACTCACTATCACTCTATCTCAGTCATTCTCACCATCACTAGATCAGTCACTACTTACACTATCACTTTTTTCATCAACCACTAACATGTTTACAAAAGTTCAGTCACCACTGTCCCGGAAATTCAGTCAAGCTTAGTCACCACTCATACTAACACGGCATGTGGAACAAGACGCTTATGTACAGTTAAGGACATTAATCACAGGAAACGTTTCACCACGAGTGACTTCTTCAGTCTTAATACAGAGATAACTGAGAAAACGAGTATATATAGTGGCAGTAGACAAGGGGAGTGTCGCGTGAGTAGTAGTGGTAGTAGTAGTAGCAGTAGTGGTGGTGGTAGTAGAAGCAGTAGTAGTAGTAGTGGTGGTGGTGGTGGTAGTAGTAGTAGTAGTGGTGGTGGTAGAAGTAGTGGTAGTAGTAGTATATCGTCGAAGGTTGTGTGTGTGTTTGGTAGCAGGGATCAATGATAAGGCTTCGGAGGTTTCTTACTTTATTTGGGTTCGTGGTATACAGGCAGTGCGTTTAAGTGCCCTGGAGCGGCCCAGAGAGCCATGCCCTGCCCGCGAGAGAGAGAGGAGTGGAGCTGTTGACTCTAGGATGCCTGGTCGCCAAGTGAGAGCGAGGCAGGTCTGGGTATGCCTACCTAGAGGCCTGCCCTGTGGTGGAAACTTTGGAAACTAGCCATGTAGGCTTACTGTCTACAAGTAGTAGTAGTAGTAGTAGTGGTGGTGGTGGTGGTAGTAGTAGTAGTAGTGGTGGTGGTGGTAGTAGTAGTAGTAGTAGTGGTGGTGGTGGTGGTGGTGGTTTTAGTAGTAGTAGTAGTTGTGGTGGTAGTAATTAATAAGTGTCTTAAACTACACATAAGTGTGTTTTTCACATACTGTCGGTATCACCAGACTATTTCTCAACTATTACACCAGCTGAGTCACCACTAACATTATCACAATAGCTTAGTCACCATTCATACTATCACACCAGCTGAGTCACCACTAACATTATCACAATAGCTTAGTCACCATTCATACTATCACACCAGCTGAGTCACCACTAACATTATCACAATAGCTTAGTCACCATTCATACTATCACACCAGCTGAGTCACCGCTAACATTATCACAATAGCTTAGTCACCATTTATACTATCACACCAGCTTAGTCACCATTCATACTATCACACTGGTTCATTCACCACTCACATCATCACACAAGCTCAATATTACTCAAACAAGTTCAGTAACAACTCACTGCGTCTCATTAGACAAGTCACCAATCACATCATCACTAGCTCAGTCACCACTTACACCAGCTCAGACACAACTCACTCCTTCACACTAGCCGAGGCACCACTCATATCATAACATTAGCTCAGTCATAACTCAGTAAATCACACTCAATCACCGCTAACTTTAATAAAACTTGCTCACTGACAACTTAAATATTTTGATGCAACTTAGTCCTTCGCTCTACCTCAGTCACCACTTTCACTCTAGCTCAGTCACCACTCATATCTTCACACAAACCTCATCAAAGGAGAAAGACCTTGGGGTGAGTATAACGCCAAGCACGTCTCCGGAAACACACATCAACCAGATAACTGCGGCAGGATATGGGCGACTGGCAAACCTAAGATTGGCGTTCCGTTACCTTAACAAGGAATCGTTCAAGACACTGTACACCGTGTACGTCAGGCCCATACTAGAGTATGCAGCACCAGTCTGGAACCCACACCTGGTCAAGCACGTCAAGAAATTAGAGAAAGTGCAAAGGTTTGCGGCAAGGCTAGTTCCACAACTCAGGGGATTGTCCTATGAAGAAAGGTTGAGGGAAATAGGACTAACAACACTGAAGGACAGAAGGGTTAGAGGAGACATGATAACGACATACAAAATACTGCGGGGAATCGACAAGGTAGATAGTGACAGGATGTTTCAGAGAGGGAACACAGAAACAAGGGGGTACAACTGGAAGCTGAAGACTCAGATGAGTCAAAGGGATGTTAGGAAGCATTTCTTCAGCCATAGAGTAGTCAGGAAGTGGAATAGTCTAGCGAACGATATAGTGGAGGCGGGAACCATACATAGTTTTAAGACAAGGTATGATAAAGCTCATGGAGCAGGAAGAGCAGAGACAAAGTAGCGGACAGCGAAGAGGCGAGGCCAGGAGCTGAGTCTCGACCCCTGCAACCACAATTAGGTGAGTACACCTTCATTCACAACTCATTCTGTCAATCTAGCACTGTCATCACTCTCACTAGTACAGTAGCTTAGTCTCCATTTTCACTCTTGCTCAGTCACCACTCTCACTCTAGCCCAGCCACCCCACACACTATCACAAAAGCCTCATCACCATTTACATTATCACACTGACTCAGTCACCACTCATACTCTCATATCATCACATTGGAACAGCCACGACCCAGTAAATCAAAATCAATTTCTAAAATTAATAAAACTAGCTTAGTCATCACTTACTAGTTCAGTCACCCCTCATACTAGCTCAGTCACCACTCATATCATCACTCTATTTCATTCACCAATCAATCTATCAATCTAGCGCTGCCATCACTCTATTGCATTAGCTCAGTCACCACTCACACAAGCTCATTCACCACTCACACAAGCTCATTCACCACTCACACAAGCTCATTCACTACTCACACAAGCTCAGTCACCACTCATACAAGGTCAGTCACCACTCACACAAGCTCAGTCACTACTCACACATGCTCAGTCACCACTCACACAAGCTCAGTCACCACTCACACATGCTCAGTCACCACTCACACAAGCTCAGTCACCAGGTTATAACCTGTTCTCTCCATTCCAATGACGTTAACACCTCGCTGTTCACTCCTGTGTTTCAGTACAAATTATGTGTCCTAATATCATGTCTTAGATAATATGAAGTTAATTACTTTATCCACAGCTAAGATAGTCTCAATTTATGTCTTATCTTCGTCAAACAGAACTTGGATCTTGTTTGATAATTCAATTAATGATTTAGTGGCTTATAACTCGGCTAGGACTACAACTCGAAGATTACAAGAAGTTTGCAACCAAAATAACATTGCTATGTAATTTATTAAATGGTCTAATGACATTTTTGTTGTGTGTGTTGCAAAACAGTCATTTAAATGCAACACAAAGTGATGAGGCCACTTTACTATTTTTACCTCAAGATTCTAATCGACACAAAATCTTTTTTTTCTAATTGCTCTATCTTTTCCAATACCAACCCCTCTTCATGTCATATCATCTCTTTCATTGCCCTCTTCATGTCTTATCATCTCTTTCATTGCCCTCTTCATGTCTTATCATCTCTTTCATTGCCCTCTTCATGTCTTATCATCTCTTTCATTGCCCTCTTCATGTCTTATCATCTCTTTCATTGCCCTCTTCATGTCTTATCATCTCTTTCATTGCCCTCTTCATGTCTTATCATCTCTTTCATTGCCCTCTTCATGTCTTATCATCTCTTTCATTGCCCTCTTCATGTCTTATCATCTCTTTCATTGCCCTCTTCATGTCTTATCATCTCTTTCATTGCCCTCTTCATGTCTTATCATCTCTTTCATTGCCCTCTTCATGTCTTATCATATCTTTCATTGCCCTCTTCATGTCTTATCTCTTTCATTGCCCTCTTCATGTCTTATCATCTCTTTCATTGCCCTCTTCATGTCTTATCATCTTCATTGCCCTCTTCATGTCTTATCTCCTTCATTGCCCTCTTCATGTCTTATCATCTCTTTCAGTGCCCTCTTCATGCCTTATAATCTTCATTGCCCTCTTCATGTCTTATCTCCTTCATTGCCCTCTTCATGTCTTATCATCTATTTCATTATCCTCTTCATGTCTTATCATCTCCTTTATTGCCCTCTTCATGTCTTATCATCTCTTTCATTGCCCTCTTCATGTCTTATCATCTCTTTCATTGCCCTCTTCATGTCTTATCATCTTCATTGCCCTCTTCATGTCTAATCTTCTTCATTGCCCTCTTCATGTCTTATCATCTCCTTCATTGCCCTCTTCATGTCTTATCATCTCCTTCATTGCCCTCTTCATATCTTATCATCTCCTTCATTGCCCTCTTTATGTCTTATCATCTCTTTCATTGCCCTCTTCATGTTTATCATCTCTTTCATTGCCCTCTTCGTGTCTTATCATCTTCATTGCCCTCTTCATGTCTTATCATCTTCATTGCCCTCTTCATGTCTTATCATCTTCATTGCCCTCTTCATGTCTTATCTTCATTGCCCTCTTCATGTCTTATCTCCTTCATTTCCCTCTTCATGTCTTATCTCCTTCATTGTCCTCTTCATGTCTTATCATCTCCTTCATTGCCCTCATCATGTCTTATCATCTCTTTCATTGCCCTCTTCATGTCTTATCATCTCTTTCATTGCCCTCTTGTCTTATCTCTTTCATTGCCCTCTTCATGTCTTATCATCTCTTTCATTGCCCTATTCATGTCTTATCATGTTCATTGCCCTCTTCATGTCTCATCATCTTCATTGCCTTCTTCATGTCTTATCTCCTTCATTGCCCTCTTCATGTCTTATCATCTCCTTCATTGCCCTCTTCATGTCTCATCATCTCTTTCGTTGCCCTCTTCATGTCTTATCATCTCTTTCATTGCCCTCTTCATGTCTTATCATCTTCATTGCCCTCTTCATGTCTAATCTCCTTCATTGCCCTCTTCATGTCTTAACATCTCCTTCATTGCCCTCTTCATATCTTATAATATCTTTCATTGCCCTCTTCATGTCTTATCATCTTCATTGCCCTCTTCATGTCTTATCATCTTCATTGCCCTCTTCATGTCTCATCATCTTCATTGCCCTCTTCATGTCTTATCTCCTTCATTGCCCTCTTCATGTCTTATCATCTCCTTCATTGCCCTCTTCATGTCTTATCATCTTCATTCCCCTCTCCATGTCTTATCATCTTCATTGCCCTCTTCATGTCATATCATCTCTTTCATTGCCCTCTTCATGTCTTATCATCTCCTTCCGTGCCCTCTTCATGTCTTATCATCTCTTTCATTGCCCTCTTCATGTCTTATCATCTCTTTCATTGCCCTCTTCATGTCATATCATCTCTTTCATTGCCTAATAACAAGTAAATATAACGAGAGGCAAGACTACATCAATATTTAACTTTATTTCTTCTCCTCGCAGCTCTTTTATAAATAGATGCTATTCAATGCACTTTAGTCAAGATTCTCGTAACTAACAATTTTTAATAATCTTTCATCGTCCAGTTATCGCATTTATTCTTTGTCATCTCAGCCTCATTTGGTAACATATATTAATGCATTTCTTAGTTTATCTCCTCAGACTCATTAATGTCGTTGAACAAACTCTTTGTTATCGTTTGCATTATGTGATTACAATTCTTTTTTTTTAATTGAAAGAACATTCGATTACAGTGGTCAACAAGGCTTAAATTCA
>WNWK01022035.1:0-33191 GCA_009830355.1 Cherax destructor
ATATAAATGTATAAATTCAAGGATTATGTGGAGTAAAATAAAGGTTGGATGTGAAAAGTGGGTTATAGTAAGTGTTTATGCACCTGGAGAAGAGAGAAGTGTAGAAGAGAGAGAGAGATTTTGGGAAATGTTGAGTGAGTGTGTGGGAGTTTTGAACCAAGTGAGAGAGTAATTGTGGTTGGGGATCTTAATGCTAAAGTGGGTAAAAATGTTGTGGATGGAGTAGTAGGTAAATTTGGGTGCCAGGGAAAAATGTAAATGGGGAGCCATTAATTGAGCTATGTGTAGAAAGAGGTTTGGTAATAGTAATACATATTTTATGAAAAAGAGGATAAATAAATATACAAGGTATGATATAGCACTAAGGAAAGTAGTTTGTTGAATTATGTATTGGTGGATAAAAGGTTGATGAGTAGGCTTCAGGATGTACATGTTTATAGAGGGGCAACGGATATATCAGATCATTATTTGGTTGTAGCTACAGTTAGAGTAAAAGGTAGATGGGACAAAAGGAAAATGGCAACAGCAAGTAAGAGAGAGGTAAAAGTGTATAAACTAAGGGAGGAGGAAGTTAGGGTAGAATAAGCAACTATTGGCAGAAAGGTGGGCTAGTGCAAGTAGGAGTAGTGGGGGTTGAAGAGAGTTGGGATAGTTTTAAAAATGCAGTATTAGAATGTGGGCAGAAGTTTCAGGTTATAGGAGGGTGGGCAGGAGGAAAGAGGAGTGAGTGGTGGAATGAAGAAGCAAAGGGTGTGATAAAAGAGAAAAAGGTAGCTTATGAGAGGTTTTACAAAACAGAAGTGTTAGTAGAAGAGCAGAGATATGGAGAGTAAAAGAAAGGTGAAGAGAGTGGTGAGAGAGTGCAAAAGAAGAGCGGATGAAAGAATGGGAGAGGTCTGTCAAGAAATTTTGCTGAAAACAAGAAAAATTTTGGAGTGAGATAAACAAGGTAAGAAAGCCTAGGGAACGAATGGATTTGTCAGTTAAAAACAGAGTAGGGGAGTTAGTAGATGGGGAGCTGGAGGTATTGGGTAGATGGCGGGAATATTTTGAGGAACTTTTAAATGTCGATGAAAAGAGGGAGGCGATAATTTCATGTACTGGCCAGGGAGGTACAACATCGTTTAGGAGTGAAGAAGAGCAGGATGTGAGTGTGGGGAGGTGCGTGAGGCATTACGTAGAATGAAAGGGGTAAAGCAGCTGGAATTGACGGAATCATGACAGAAATGTTAAAAGCAGGGGGATATAGTGCTGGAGTGGTTGGTATTTTTGTTTAATAAATGTATGAAAGAGGGAAGGCACCTAGGATTGGCAGAGAGCATGTATAGTTCCTTTATATAAAGGAAGGGGATAAAAGAGAGTGTAAAAATTATAGGGAATAAGTTTACTGAGTATACCAGGTAAAGTGTATGGCAGGGTTATTATTGAAAGAATTAGAGGTAAGACAGAGAGTAGGATTGCAGATGAGCAAGGAGGCTTTAGAGTGGGTGGGGGATGTGTAGATCAAGTGTTTACAGTGAAGCATATATGTGAACAGTATTTAGATAAAGGTAGAGAAGTTTTATTGCATTTATGGATTTAGAAAAGGCATATGATAGAGTGGATAGGGAGCAATGTGGCAAATGTTGCAAGTGTATGGAATAGGTAGTAAGTTACTGAAGGCTGTAAAGAGTTTTTATGAGGATAGTGAGGCTCAGGTTAGGGTGTGTAGGAGAGAGGAGATTACTCCGGTAAAAGAGGTCTTAGACAGGGTTGTGTAATGTCACCATGGTTGTTTAATATATTTATAGATGGGGTTGTAAAAGAAGTAAATGCTAGGGTGTTGGGGAGAGGGGTGGATTAAATTATGGAGAATTAAATGCAAAATGGGAGTTGACACAGTTACTTTTTGCTGATGATACTGTGCTTATGGGAGATTCTAAAGAAAAGTTGCAAAGGTTAGTGGACGAGTTTGGGAGAGTGTGTAAAGGTAGAAAGTTAAAAGTGAACATAGGAAAGAGTAAGGTGATGAGGATAACAAAAAAAATAGGTGACTGAAAGATTGATATCAGATTGGAGGGAGAGAGTATGGAGGAGGTGAATGTATTCAGATATTTGGGAGTGGACATGTCGGCGGATGGGTCTATGAAGGATGAGGTGAATCATAGAATTGATGAGGGGAAAAGGGTGAGTGGAGCACTTCGAGTCTGTGGAGACAAAGAACCTTGTCCATGGAAGTAAAGAGGGGAATGTATGAGAGTATAGTTATACCAACGCTCTTATATGGGTGTGAAGCATGGGTGATGAATGTTGCAACGAGGAGAAGGCTGGAGGCAGTGGAGATGTCATGTCTGAGGTCAATGTGTGGTGTGAATATAATGCAGAGAATTCGGAGTTTGGAAATTAGGAGGAGGTGCGGGATTACCAAAACGATTGTCCAGAGAGCTGAGGAGGGGTTGTTGAGGTGGTTTGGACATGTAGAGAGAATGGAACGAGACAGAGTGACTTCGAGAGTGTATAAATCTGTAGTGGAGGGAAGGCGGGGTAGGGGTCGGCCTAGGAAAGGTTGGAGGGAGGGGGTAAAGGAAGTTTTGTGTGCGAGGGGCTTGGACTTCCAGCAAGCATGTGTGAGCGTATTTGATAGGAGTGAATGGAGGCATATGGTTTTTAATACTTGACGTGCTGTTGGAGTGTGAGCAAAGTAACATTTATGAAGGGATTCAGGGAAACCGGCAGGCCGGACTTGAGTTCTGGAGATGGGAAGTACAGTGCCGGCACTCTGAAGGAGGGGTGTTAATGTTGCAGTTTTATAACTGTAGTGTAAAGCACCCCTCTGGCAAGACAGTGATGGAGTAAATGATGATGAAAGTTTTTCTTTTTCGGGCCACCCTGCCTTGGTGGGAATCGGCCGATGTGTTAATAAAAAAAAATAAAAATATAAAAAGGATATTTTAAGAGGGACATCTTTAAAAGATGTCATGGTTCCAGGCAAAAAAATATCTATGACCAAGACATACTCTTTTAAATGTTATCATAAATATTAGACTCTACTTTTTCGTAATAATACTGTAAAGTAACACATGTCATACTTGCCAAATCTAGGTGCATGTCATGCTGTATGAGGAAATGTAATAGAATTTTTATTTATTTTTGAGAAGACAATTGATAATGTTACAAAGTTTTTGTACATATATAGGGCTACATCAGTTGAAGCTTTTGTGTTATATGTAGATATTATTGTTAGTGCACATTAAAAAACTGATTCCTAAATATGAAAAATGTGTCTGATTCATTACAATATAGTGTGGTGAACTATAATTTAGGTATTGTTGCTTAAGCCTTTGTGAACTGTGAACTGTGCTGTCATTGATGTGGGCTTTTGTATTGTAGGTACGTGGGGGCTTCGTGAGTGACACCATTATTGTGGGGAACGTCCATTCCCGAACCCCTCCCCAGGATCACCACCTTCCTCCCCTTCTTGACTCTAATGATACAGATTCTCCACCATCTTCATCCTCATCCTCCTCTTCCCTTGATCCTCCTGCTTCACCTTCCCCAAAGAAGTCTGCTTCTAAATCAGCATCATCTATGCTCAAACCTTCAGGGGAGCAAGAGCAGGACCCATCCACCCAACGCCTTGTAGCAGACCAGGTGTGTTTGAAGTTCAGCTTACTGTGCACTTTTTAGATGCATCATGTAGATTTCAACACAGAGGTGGTCAAATACATAGATAACTTTGGAAGTTTTATGAGATATCAACTTGTACAGATTCTAAATGAAAAAAAAACAAAGTTAATTTTTTCCTATGTAGACTTAGTGATATCTCTGCATATATTATATTAGGTTAAGCTAACCTAATTAATTTAACCAAGTATAAGAAGTTAACACAAATGTAAAAATGCATGATGTCGAGACTATGGTTTTGATGATTGACCATATTTGTGGGAATCACAGAGAAAATGAAACAATAAATAATTCCACAGAATCATGTTTTAATGTCAGTGTTGCTTTTCCCAAAGTCCTAAACTATAGTTAAAAAAACATCATTTTCTTAGGAGGATAAGTTGGAGATTGAGATGCATTACCAAGTAATTTTATAGAAATTAATGTTTAAATATACTATGCTTGTCTTGGCAATTTCACTTGGTCTTATGGTAAATATGTACATATGTGAATTTGTAACTTGCAAGAAATTTGGTTCTGTCATGTAGATTGTATATTTCTTTGTTCATTTAAGCTATGCTTCTGTGTCTAATTACTCTCTGTTTTTCTAATTTCTTTTAATTATTCCTAAGATATATTTCTGTAGTAATTTTTACAAATACAGTGGTACCTCGAGTTACGATATTTTTTCGTTCGAGAATGCTGTTCAAGTGCCATTACCAAACGAATTTATCCCCATAAGGAATAATGTAAAATAAACTAGTCCTTTTACACCCCCAAAAATATACTTACAAAAGCATTTAAAAAAATAAACTTACATAAAAGGGCGATTTTGGGGACCATCGTAACTCGAGGTACCACTGTACTTTGTAATGCCACCACTCAATAATTTATAATTGTCAAGTTACAGGTGGTCGGGGAGTTTACTGGTGAAGCTCCTCCACACAGAGGCATTGATCAGTCACAGTTACACCAGTCCCGATTTGGGCTGATTTTTCAAGCTTGTATGCTGATGATAACCGTCTGCTTCCTATTTTCTGATGTGCTGGGAGGATTTTGGAAAAATAGGTAGGAAGAATGTGGCAAAAAAATAATTTTTCCTTATGTAGGCATACATTTTTGTTTGCATTCTCTGTAACAACTAGTATAGTACCAATAAAAGTATCTTTTATTAAGGCTGTGTAAGCAGCAATAAAAGCAAAAAGTATTTTTTTATGTAACAATACAAATGTAAGAGAAAATGTAGCCCTTCAGTACTAATGTAGGGCACTTTTATTTGTGAGAGAGAACGAAAGATAGGGATAGTAAAGTTTACAAGCAATGGTATATCACAGGTTTGTGGTGGTAATACGTATTTTAATTCATAATTTGCATTTTACAGTTGGCTCTTAAAAGTTTTTGTGGATTGAAAGTCTTTGCATGAGTAATGTTTAACTTTTCATTGCCAGTCTCTGTTTTACAGAGGCTGGTCATGAATGATAACAGTCCACTACATATAGTATTTGCTTATAAGTGTAGTTTTATTGGTGATAACTTACATTCGTGCATATTTCATGCAGTAATTTATGTTTTTCCACAGAGTTCCACTTATGTCGAGAAATGCTTATGATATCATCTTTCGTGTGGTGGAGCTTGGGGTGGCTTTGTGGTTTCCCTGTGTCTTGTGGAATTGCATGTCACCAGAGCAGTTATGGATCCTTAATCCTAAAAAAATTCTCAAGAGGCTCGATATTGATCGATCACTGGAGCTTGGACAACCTGTCCCACATACTAGTAAGAATTTTGATCACTTTCTTTTTCAGTTTCAAATTAAGGTCTTTTTGTAGTTTATTATAAAATTATTAATTTGCAATAAAGATGTTATGTTAGGCTAATTATTAAATTAAATATTGTATGTTTGAGAGACAAGTGGAATGAAAGAAGTAGATAATGTTCTTGGAGGTGAGGAGAGTAGAGAAAAGGGAGATTTTGGGAGATGATGTTGAGCAGAGTGAGAATTAATTTCAGTGTATAGTAAAAAGTGGGTGACCTTTAATTAGTTTACACTTACAAACGTGTGTTTCTAGACAAAATAATATACAAGGCATTGTAAAGTACACAAAAAGAGCAGTCTACTAGGCTCCTTGTGGATAAAAGGTTGAGGAGCAACTGGTATGTCTAATAATAATTTAATGGTAACTAAAGCAAGAGGAAGGTGAAGTCAGTAGGCAAAAAAGGTTAATGAAAGTGAAGGAATTAAAGAAAAGTATGAGTTTGTGAGTGGTATGAGCAATTGTTGGAAGAAAGGTTAGCTAAGAGTGAAATAAAGTCAAGATGATGTCAGGAAGGTGTTGTATGAATATAAGCATGCAGTGCTAGTGTGCAGCTCGGACTTGTAAAGGAAAAGCAAATAAAAGAATGTGTATGGCATTATCAGGAATTTTTTGTGAATAAGAAATAGTTTTGTTGAGACAAGCAAGTTGAAAAACACTAGGGAACAAATAAGCTTGGTAAACTGTTGAGATGCTAATTGGGAAGGTGGAAGTTTTTGAGAGACAAAGAGAGTATTTTGAGAGGTTGCTCAATATAAATAATGAAATGGAGGCAGAAAGTTCATGCATATCACAGGAAGAAATGATATTTGATAGGATGGAAGAGCTGCAAAAGAGTTTGGAGGGATTGACACAAGCAGGTTGTAAATGGAAAAAAAAGCAGCTGAGATGGATAGAAATAGGATTGAAAAACTAAAAGAAAGGTGAGGAAAGTGTTTGTATGGTTTATACATTTGTTGTTCTTTTGTTAAAGGGGAAATGAGACAAGAGAGGAAGTATGATTTATTGAGGACTAAGTCTGTTGTATATAATTTATATACCTTATGTCCGTGCAATGCCTGCACTTTAAAGGAGGGGTCTGAGATAGTGACAGCTGGGAGGGACTTTTCTCAGCTGTAGTATCTGAGCTCCTCTGCAAAGACAGTGATTATGTATGAGTGTGGTGAAAGTGTTGAATGATGATGAAAGTTTTTTCTTTTTGGGGATTTTCTTTCTTTTTGGGTCACCCTGCCTCGGTGGGAGACGGCCGACTTGTTGAAAAAAAAAAAAAAAAAAAAATGTCCGTGCACTGTATTCTTTGTATTGCCTTGAAGTTGGTGAATGAAATATAACCATAGTAAATGTCTTATTAGTTGCATGTGTTTATCTAACATTGAAGAATAGGTTTTACTAATTTTGTCCTAATACTTATAAATATAAACAATTAACTTTGCCCAAGACACATTAATACTATTCATTTTCATATTATTATAGGTGAAGGAGTCTCTGGAGATTCAGGTGCAGAGTGCTGGATATGCTATGACACTGAGCGCATAGATGCAGGACCTCTCATCCAGCCATGTGACTGCCGAGGTGATGTTGGCGCTGTGCACCATCATTGCCTTCGTAAATGGCTCATGGAGGTGGGAAATATTGTATTGAATTTGCTTTTGTAATTTTGTACAGTATATTTTTGTTTAACACATAGGCTGTTTCTCACTAGGTTACAGTGCTATCATTCTCTAACATGCAAGATAACCACATAAGAGATCATGGATGTTATGAAAAAGTAGATAATGATGAGGCCAATAGGAAGCTAGAGAGACAGACTGCTGGAATAGTATGCAAAAAATGGTAGTGTATGCTTCAATTGCTGGAAACTTATAAGATTATCTAAGAAACTAAACACAAGATAGGATACCTGGATTAAGCTTTGCACTTGGAACTGCTAACAAGTAATGACAAATAGGTAATCTATTGGAAGGGAAGAATATGAGGGCTAGACATTAGTCTCTGGAAGAGCAAAGAAGAGGGAGCATGGTCATGTGCAAAATGCTCTGGGACATGCACTCAGTGGCCCCTATATTAGATACACCCTTCTAGTATTTTGTAGGCTTCCTCTTTGTCCCTAGAATAGCCTGAACTCTTCATGGCAAGGTTTCAACAAGGTGCTGAAAACATACCTTACATATTCTGATTCATGTTGACATGATGGCATCATGCATTTGCTATAGATTTGTTGGCTGCACAGGCAAGACGGATTCATGGATTCATGTTGTTTATGCCAAATTCTGACTCTACCATCAGCAAGTTTCCACAGAAATTGTGATTCATCAGATCAGGCGATGTTTTTAACTCTCCAGTTTTGGGGAGCCTTTACTCACTGTAGCATCAGTTTTCTGTTTTTAGCTGACAGGTGTGGTCTCTGGTGATGTATCCCAGCCACTTCAAGGTTCTATGTGTTGATGCTCTTCTGCATACCACTGTTGCCTTCCTGTCAGCTTGAACAAGTCTGGCTATTCTCCTCTGGCCTCTCTCATTAACAAGGTGTTTTTGCTCACAGAGCTGCTGCTCACTTGATGCTTTATTTTTCTCACCATTCTCTGTAAACTCTAGAGACTGTTGTGCATGAAAATTCCAGATCAGTAGTTTGAGATACTCAAACCACTCCATTTGGCACCATCAATAATTTCACAGTCAAAGTCACTCAGATTACATTTCTTCTCCATTCTGATGTTTGGTCTGAGCTACAACTAAACCTCTTGACCATGTCTGCATGCTTTTAGGCATTTAGGTGCTGCTATGTAATTGACTGATTAGATATTTACATGAAAAAGCAGGTGTACCTATTAAAGTGACAACTGAATGTAGTAGGTTTGATAAAATATGCTCTTTACCATGAATAAAACAAAAATAAGAGAGCATAGTTGAAAATTACACACCCAGGTGAGCCACATTGATATTGGAAAATATTTCTTCAACATTAGAAAGGTAGAGGTGGAATACCCACAGTGAAAAGTGGACTCCATATAGGGGTTCAGCAGTAAATATGAGAGGGTTATTTCAGATCAGTCAGTTGGAAGTTAAGAACTGGAGTTCACCCCCACAGACATTAATGAATTGAAGAAAAGCAGCTTATAATAGACAAAAGATTCAAAGACACCTGATTCAATTATAAAGTGGACATAGGAAGGATTATTTCCCCACGGAAACATTGTGCACAGGAGCCAACTTCACATTGAAACTACATATGACTTACAATAGACAGAATTTTCCACAACTAGGGCCACAAAAACCATGTTAAAAACTTATTTTTATGTCACAAGTTCAGGGTTACTCAGGAAGTGTCCCCGGGGTTCCACCAATGACCAACCTACAGTTATTGAAACTATATGATTACAATAACAGTTTCCACAACTACACGCACCATCTTCCAACTATATATGTCACAAGTTCAGGGCTCAGATTTCTCTTTCCACCAAGATAAGTTATTCATCTCTATGACTACAACTGTATCTTTTACAAGGCAGTGTTTCGAAGTGTAGTTCTGTATTATTCCACATTATTACAACTGTTCATTCAGTTCAGACTTCGTGGAGAGAGCTTTCCCTGTTTCCATTGAAGGTAGACTCATTTTAGACTTTCTCGATAACAAAGTGTAAAATAATAAAATTTAAAGTGAATGCTAATAGAACAAGGTGAGATAAATAGAAGAATAGATAATGAAAGACTGGAGGTCAAATATTTAAGCAAGTAAGGTTACTATGTAGATACTTGAGTGAGTGTACCTGATGTAACAGATGGGTCTATGAAGTGTGAGGGAAAAGTCATGGAATATACGAGAGAAAAGAAGTTGCACTAGTGTTGAATCTTTACAGAGAAGTGTTCAATAGAGACTTAGGAGAAGAAAGCATAATCTGAATGTTGCAACAAGATGAAGGTCTTAGGTAGTGGAAATGTCTAGTCTTAGACCCTGTGTTTTGTTTTGACATAGAATAAAGAATTTTACTTAGAATAAGGAATTATGAGATTAAAAGATGGTGTAGTGGTGCAAGAGGTACAACTCAGAGTGGAAGTTGGTTATTGAAATGGTTTGGTCATGTAGAAGATGGAGGAAAGATATAGTAGGATAACTGGTAAACAGTTGGAAGGAGGTACCGTAGAAGATTCATCATGCAAGTAAGTGTTGGAATTTGATATTTTCATTCATTGTTTAAAAAACTAAAAAGTTTTGTGTAATTCCATTCTTTAATTGTAAAATAACAAGCATTTTTTAATTTCCTTTTTAAATGTTAAATTAATGCACGATTATTTTTTCAGTGTGCTGAAAATTCTTCAGAAAATCTATCATGCAAGGTGTGTGGGGCGGTATATCAGTTAGAAAAGGGTCGGGCATGGTGGATTGGTCAGGGTTTCACAGCGCGGCACTGGCTTCAAACTGCCTCTCTGGTGACTGTCATGTGTGGCACAATAGCTGGCACCTGGGCTGTTGTTCAGATGTATGATGATGCCTACATTAGATCACTGGCTGCTGGAGCAACTCTCTTAATCATATATATCTGTTTAAGGTAAGTACAGTAGGGCCCCACTTATACGGCAGGTTAGGTTCCAGGCTACTGCCGGAAAGCAGAACCCATTTTTTCCACTTACAAATGCATATAAATGCCAGACAACAAGTTTACACTAATTTATATTAAGTTAGTAATAAAACTAGACATTAAAAAACACAATAAAAAGTAAAATACATACACAGTACATTAAAATTTAAATTCAAATTTTTTATTTCCTTGCAAGTGTACAATGTGGTTGACATATTGTAGGAAGTATTGTGGAACAGAATTCTTCCTCCGTAAGCCATGCGTGTCGTAAGAGGCGACTAAAATGCCGGGTGCAAGGGGCTAGTAACCCCTTCTCCTGTATATATTACTAAATGTAAAAGGAGAAACTTTCGTTTTTTCTTTTGGGCCACCCTGCTTCGGTGGGAAACGGCCGACGTGTTGAAAGAAAGAAGAAGATATTTACATTGGTAGTTTACAGTGAGGGTTTACAATGATTTGTAGTGCGAAGAGAGCCACTATCATGCCTTGGTATTAAGGGCAGTCTAAACTTAATACATTACTGATTACTTAACACTAGACATACAAAACATAGTTTGATCAGGTTGCACTAATTATACAATAGGTTATACATGTACTTCTATTAAACATATGCTATTCAACATTTGCATAGGTTAAAATATGAGGATTTATTGTACTTTGAGCATTTACTTTTTGGAGTTCTGAGGCTAGGGAAGTAACACAGTGAGCAATCATAATTTGAAGCAGTGGAGAGTGATTTGGTAGCTTTGTAGGTAAAGTTAAGTACAGTGGACCCCCGAGTTTCGTAAAAACTTCACTCCTGAAGTCTGCTCAAGTGCCATTACCGAACGAATTTACTCCCTTAAGGAAAAATTTCACGTAGGTTAGTCTATTTCAGACCCCCAAAAATACACTTCCACAAGAACTTACAAAATTATACTTACATAATTGCACGATTTCCGGGGTATTCGTTAACCGAGGGTCCACTGTACTAAGTATTTAGTTTTGGTTGAGTAGGTGGTTTTTAAGAAGTCTTGAATTGATGTACAGTCAGGGTTCCTTTGGTATTCACTGGTAATGAATTCTAAATTTTTGGGCCCTTTATGTGCATAGAGTTTTTACATAGTGTGAGATGGACACGAGGAACATCAAAGAGTGATCTGTGTTTTGTGTTATGGTCGTGTGTCCTGTTAAGGTTGGTCAGGAGAATACACAAATAACCCGCACATAGAAGAGAGGAGCTTACAACAACATTTTGGTCCGACTTGAACCATTTACAAAGTCACACTAACAAAAAGAAGGGTAGGAGGGGGTATATATAGAGGCCAGCAGACAGGGGCAGGAACAAGAAAGATTCTCCTGGTGTCTACTCTAATTCTTGTTCCTCCTGTCCTCTTCAGTACTTTGGAGAAACTGGCCGATCTCTTTCTGACAGACTTAGGGAGCACAAAAATAGTGTTAGGCTTGCCGACACCAACAATGCTCTTTTCTGTCATGTCAGAGATCACAGTCATCCTATTGATTGGTCTTGTGCTAAAACTGTCTACCCTACGTCCAACTTTCACAGTCGCCATCTGGTTGAATCCTCCCTTATACACAACTTTCCTTGTATGAATCTTAGCCCTGACTTTGTCTCTGTAGATGCTTTCCTCTCCCATTACATTGTTAAATGCTCCAAACTTCAGAACACCCGTGACTTAACCTGATTCCTTTCCCCTTCTCCCTCTTCCCCTTTCCTCTTTCTTCTTTCTCCTCTGGGTTTTCTTTCTTTTGCCTTGTATTTGTCCTTCATTATTTTTTTTTTTTTAACCCCTCTGTGTTCTTGCCCCTACCCTATGTGGGCCACTATCTCCCTTGCAGTGCTCCTCTTTCCTAGAATATGACTGACTCCACTACTACTACTTCTACTCCTCCACTTTCTTGTTCCTGCCCCTTCTTTTTGTTAGTGTGACTTTGTAAATGGTCCAAGTCGGACCGAAACGTCGTTGTAAGCTCCTCTCTTCTATGTGCGGGTTATTTGTGTATTGTTCCAGTCACGGTATTGTGCCTTTTTTTGTTATTATTGGTCAGGAGAAGTTTGAGCAGAGGGTTTATATTTGAGATTAGAGTTCTATGTATGTAGTAGGCACAATAATAAGTATGGATGTTCTTTATGGTGAATAAGTTTAGACTTTTGAATATTGGTGGAGTATGCTGTCTGGAGTGGGAATTTATCATTCTGACTGCAGCCTTTTGCTGGGTTATTAGTGGTCTGAGATGATTTATTGTTGTTGAGCCCCATGCACAAATTCCATAGGTGAGATAGGGGTAAATGAGTGAGTGATACAGGGCAAGGAGAGCTGGTTGTGAAACATAATACCGTATCTTTGATAGTATACTTACGGTCTTAGAGATTTTTTTGTGTATGTGTCTGAAATTTGAGGCTACTGTCAAGGTGGATTCCTAAGAATTTTCCCTCTGTGAGTCTTGTGACAGGTGATCCGTTTATCATTATGTTAAGTGGAACATTTGTAGCTCTGTTTCCAAACTGAATGAAATAGGTTTTGTCAATATTGAGAGTAAGCTTGTTAGTCATTATCCAGGTAGATATTTTCTGTAATTCAGCATTTACAGTGTTGGCTAATGTGACTGAGCTTGGGTGAGAGAAGACGTATGTAGTGTCATCTGCAAATACAGTGGACCCTCGCTATTCGAACACTCCAAAACTCGCCCTCATTCCAGAATGCTGTTCAAGTGCTGTTACCAAACAAATTTATTCCCATAAGGAATGATGTAAATTAGTTTAGTCCATTTCAGACCCCCAAAAATACACTTATAAAAGCACTTACAATAATAAACTTACATAAAAGGGTGAGTTTTGGAGTGTTCGAATAGCGAGGGTCCACTGTAATATGGGTTTGAGTAGTTGAGATTCATTACTTACCTTAAAATACAGTGGTACCTCGGCATATGAACAACTCCCAACTTGAATAATTATGTAAGTATATTTTTGTAAGTGCTTTTGTAAGTGTATTTTTGGGGTCTGAAACGTATTAATTTAATTTACATTATCCCTTATGGGAACAAATTTGTTCGGTAACGGCACTCAAACAGGATATCTCTCCAAGAGAGAACCCGCAATAATGGATTCAAGTTAGATAAGTTTAGATTTAGAAAGGATATAGGAAAGTATTGGTTTGGAAATAGGGTAGTTGATGAGTGGAACAGTCTGCCTAGTAGGGTTATTGAAGCTAAGACCTTGGGTAGTTTCAAATTTAGGTTGGATAAATTCATGAGTGAGAGGGGTTGGATTTGAGTGGGACTTGCAGATGAGTAAATAGAATTATCAAAGCTTATTTCTTGGGAAGCTCTGTTAGTGGGATGGATTGTGAAGGACCTGCCTAGTATGGGCCAACAGGCCTGCTGCAGTGTTCCTCCTTTCTTATGTTCTTAAGCTCGTAACCCGAGGTACCACTGTATTTGTAGTCTTAATATAGGGCAAGACGTGAGTAGTATTTATTTGTAGACAGTAAGGTGTAGGTAGCCCTGGCTCCCCGTCCCAAACTTAATTAATATATACAATATTTAAAGCAGCCCAGAGAGATAAAATACACATACAGTACACTCATTATTTACCTTGAAATATGTGTAGTCTTAATGTAGGATGAGAGGTGAGTAGTATTTATTTGTAGGAAGTCAGGTGTAGATAGCTGGTAGGTATCCTGGGCTACATAGCTGTACATATACGATATTTAATGTACACTAGTAGGCTAGGTCTCCCTTATACTCCTTCCCCGACTCATGCTCCAATCAGGCTTGACCCTGGCTAGATATCCTTGTCCTCAGTTGACTGCAGTACATCAGAAACAAACTCTTGGTAGCATTGTCATGAGCCATACTTGTCATATCACCTACAGGGTAAAGATCCAGCAGAGTTTCCCTTATCTTCTCTTCTCAAACCTTGGGGTCTGGTTCTCCCCCCCTCTGGGTCTTCATTATCTAACAGGTCCATCGCATTATTTCTTAATAAGAGGTTGGCCCCTTTCAAAGGGAATTTAATCTGAAATACATACAGGGAGATAACCAGTTTGGTATATGGATTCTACCCACAATTTGTGTATCTACTCCTTTATAGGTATCCTCAGCCACTGACAGCATTCTGAAGCATAACAGGGTGTAGGTGCTACTTCCATCTCTAAAGGATAGAACATCATTTACCCTCTCCACATCCTTATGCAAAGAGACTGTAGACCTACTAGAAAATACTCATTCTTGGGTCTAGACTACCTAAATGCACCTCCTCACCTTGCTTTGAAGACCTAATGCAGACAACCAGATGTGTTTCAGCAGCTGTGGTCACCTGAGTGTGTTCCTTCCCTGCTTGATCCCACATGTATGGCTTAACAGCCAGGGTCGGTGCCGTACTTATACGCCAAAATTCTAGCGCCTTCAAATTGAGCGGGAGAAAGCTGGTAGGCCTACATATTAGAGAATGAGTCTTCGTGGCAAGTGTGTGCAGTATAAAAAAATCCTCTAGCAGCATGCAGTGCATAATGAGATAAAAAAAACTCAGACCGTGTTTTTGGTTTAAAACAGCAACTTAGCGGTGTATTTACGTATGGTATTTATGGTTGTATTCTCTTTTTCTTGGTCTCATTTGATAGAATGGAAGATGTATTACAGAAATAGAGATGATTTTGATTGGTTTCATGATGAAAAGTACAGTAGATCCCCGGCTAACGAAAAAAATTCATTCCAGAAGCCTGCTCAAGTGCCATTACCGAACGAATTTACTTCCTTAAGAAATAATGTCACGTAGGTTAGTCTATTTCAGACCCCCAAAAATACACTTCCACAAGCACTTACAATATTATACTTACATAATTGTACGATTTCCGGGGTGTTCGTTAGCCAGGGATCCACTGTACCTTGAAATTGAGCTCAAAGTAGCGGAAATGTTTGATTTTTGCCGATGTTCAAAATCACTGCCCAATACATGTCCAATTAACCAGTCTAAAATGCAGTCATGAATGGGTTGACATTATTTATACAATTATTATAATAATGCAGTAGGGTGCATCATAGTAAATCTTCTATTTTTTATGAGAATAAAAATTCAAAATGGAAAGCAAGAGTTATATAAGAGGGGCCTGGAGACGTGACTAATGAACAGAAAGAATGTTATTTTAGTGCCAGGAATGTCTGCCTTGTTTATTCTGGACCCTATTTTGAAATTTGTGTGAAATTGGCCACATTGCCAATTTCTGACCACTTTATTGGGTTTAATTCAGTAAATGGGCGATTTGTTGTACTCAGTCGATAGAACAAATGGAGTTCTAGCGAAATAGCTATGATTTTAGTCGACTGGAACACTAAAATTGGCCAAAAATAGGGCTCAAAGTTGGCGAAACCGCCAATGCTTATATATCATCAAGACTGTTAATTTCGTGAGAGCATAATTCCATTAGTTTTCCATCAAATTTCATACTTTTGGTGTCATTATCATCGGGAAAAAATTCTCTTATTATTTCATAAGAATTTCTTTTTTTTTTCTTTTTTTTTTTCTTTTTTTTTTCTTTTTTTTTTAATTTTTTGACCCTGAGAGTGAGTTCAGAATCAGGGCTCGACCCTGAAAGGGTTAAAAGTGCTCTTACCATTTGGTATAGGACTGGTACTGCTTCTCTGAGTAACTGAAAATTGGATTTACCATTGTCTTCTACTTGAGATAGCACCTCAGCCTTTGTCCCTGAAAATTTTGGCCACATTTACCTTTTTTTAACACACTTGCCATCTCCCACCAAGGTAGGGTGATCCAAAAAGGAAACATTTTCACCATCATTCACTCCATCACTGTCTTGTCAGAGGCACGCAGACACTACAGTTCAGATGCCCCTCCAAATTGCAAATATCCCCACCCCTCCTTCAGAGTGCAGGCACTGTACTTCCTACCTGAAGGAAGGTACAGTGGACCCCCGGATTACGTCATTATTTCGTTCCAGAATGCTGTTCAAGTGCCGTTACCGAACGAATTTGTTTCCATAAGGACTAATGTAAATTAGATTAGTCCTTTTAGACCCCCAAAAATACACGTACAAAAGCACTTAAAATTACACTTACATAATTGTTCGAGTTTGGAGCAGTACATAATCCTGGGGGTCCACTGTATTTCAGAAAGAGAATGATTATTTTTATCGATTAGCCTTTTGTCAACTATGAATTTCCCACCCATTTCCAGAGCTGCCGTAAAATTATCTTGATCCTTGTCCTCTGAATAGCTTCTGATGTCAACAGGGATTACATTGTAAAGGTCCTCAAGGAGGAGAATGAGATCCACTAATTTCTCAACATCCCCATTTACCTTCTTAGAACTGTACTATTTATTAGAGAGAGAGAGAGAGAGAGAGAATGAGAATGAACGAATGAATTAATTTCCTTTTTTCAAAATCAATTAAGGAATGTCCATCCTGAAATTTTAAACATCTGAATTTTTGTCTATACTCATTTCTCAGGTAGAATTTGGTATGGATTGATCCCCGAGGAATTTTGTTCATCACTATTCAATACCACCCCTCTGAAGGAGGGGTGTAAATGTTGCAGTTTTATAACTGTAGTGTAAAGCACCCTTCTGGCAAGACAGTGATGGAGTGAATGATGATGAAAGTTTTTCTTTTTCGGGCCACCCTGCCTTGGTGGGAATCGGCCGATGTGTTAATAAAAAAAAAATAATAATTTTCTATTGATGATCTAGTCATTTATCCAAGGTTGAAGCTTCTCTCCTTTATTGGTGTTGTAATTTATTGTGAAGGTTTATTAACTCTTTCAGGGTCTGTGCCGTAGTTCTATGGCTTTGAGTTGAGGGTCCAAACCGTAGTTCTACACCATGAGCTCAGCTCACTCAGATAAGCTGTGATTGGTAAATTTGGGCCTAGATATAAGAGAATACATCTATGTGGTAAGTGTGCACCACATAAAACAAATCCAGCAACAAACAGTGCATAATGAGAAAAAAAATCTGAGACCGTAATTTTCGATTATAACAGCGTTTGCAGTGTTTTTTCGTATGCTTTTTATAGATGTATTTGCGATTTCTTGGTGTCATTTGATAGAATGGAAGATATATTACAGAAATAGAGATGATTTTGATTGGTTTTAGTACTGGAAATGGCTTGAAACTGAGCTCAAATTAGCGGAAATGTTAAATTTTTGTCGATGTTCAAGAGTAAACAAATGGCATCACACGTCTAATACGCGCCAGCTGGTGGGCCTAATATATGTTCACAAATGTGGTGATATTATTTATACAATTATTACAATATTTGCATAACAGTAAATCTTCCATTTTTTGGTTTGAATAAAAATTCATTATGTGAATAAAAAATCAAAATGGAATTCATTTGTAAAGACTGAAAAGGTAACTAATGAACAGAGGAAATGTTGGTTTAGTGCCAGGAATGCCTGCATTGTTTATTCTGCACCCTATTTTGAAATTGGAATATTTTGAACTTTGTGTTAAATTGGCTAAATTATCAATTTCCGATCACTTTATTTTGTAGTTGAAACAGTTGACTGGGCGATTTCTTGTGCTCTATCAATAGAATAGAAGTAATACTAGTGAAATAGCTAAGAATTTTGTTGACTGGGTAATGTAATTGACCTAAAATGGGAGTCAAAGTCGGCAAAATCGCTGATGCGTAAATATCAGTGACACATCAAAATTCGCGAGAGCATAATTTTGTCAATTTTCCATCAAATTTCGTACTTTTTGTTTTATTACCTCAGAAAAAAATTCTCTACCATTTCATAAGAAAAAATAAAAAAAAATGTTTGAAAATTCTTGGACCCTGGTGCACACTTTGAAATTTGGCCTCTGGACCCTGAAAGGGTTAATAGTTGTCAAAGGCTTTCCATAAGTTAGCAGTGTTAAGTATTCATTGTTGTCAAGTGTACAGTGCCTAGCATTTTAATCATGGCATGAGTTGTGTTTTCTTTCTTTAAAATTATTGATGGTTTTGGTGATGTATAATTGCTGTTAGTAAAATTTTTATTTTATTAGTATTGATAGATTTTTTTCTTTTAGTTGGTAATGTTTGTAGGATCATTGCCTTTTTGGGCTGTGGCTACACTGGCTCTTATCATGATGTCATAAAAGGTACGGGATTTCAATGATTTGTTTAAATTTATTACTGTATCCGATGATACTATTTGTGCAGTTTCCTTAAACCAGTATAAGGGTAAAATTGACATGTTGAAAAGTCTGTTGATATTCTTGTGTATTTATGACTGGTCATTGTTTGTGAGTCTTGAAAGTTGTATACTCTTACTTTGAGAGTTGGACCATAGATTAGTTGATACAACATGAAATTTTTATGCTTTTATAGTCATTCTATTATATTTTGAGTTAAATGTTTCATGCTTCTAGTAAGAAAACTCTAGATAATCTTCATTGTTACAGGTTTTTGGGCTTCAATACATTCAGTGCATATCAGCGAGCAAGATACTCAGCTGTCAAAATCCTTGGACGGCATTTTGCCCAGCGTGACCACAGCAGCACGTCGGGGGAATCCACAGTACCAGGAGTGACAGCAAATGTTGCGACCATCAGTTCTGAAGTATCCGTTGATATGAATGCTACCGGTGTCTCCAAATTACCAGAGGCCACCATCTAAACTTAGTTGGTGTCAAAATAGAGTGATAAAGAATTCCATAAAATAAGAGGAATAGTACATACCAGTAGAGAGTACTGTACGTGTGATGAATAGTGTAACAGACATGAAAAAGATACTCGATATGTTTCTGCTTTAAGAAAATATGTGAATGCTGGCATTCTCTAGTGATACAAAGAATATATCTATAATATAGTGGGTAGTTTTCTTATGTATGGTAAGATGTTAGACTAGGTGAAGGAACTCGTCAAAAAAGGTTACACCCCAAGCTACAATGGTAAAGGCATAAAGACAGTAGTTTGTGGTGCTAATTACTAGTACTGTACTGGGTAATTGCCTCCTTTTTACTTTTGGTGATGCAGTCAATATGATGCTGATTTGGTTTATGTAGGTACATAAGGTTGCACCAGTTAGAATTATCTCGGAGAGAGAAAATATGTGATACTTGTAAAAAATTAAATGAATTTTCTTCACTGTCAATAACAGTGTAGTGCTGTGCAGATTTTTTTAATATTCCAAATGCTAAAATTGCCATGGCTTTTTTAATGCAATTACAGTACAGTGGACACTGCTTAATTTAATGTACTGTACACTATATTTAGTTTATGAAGCTCCTTTTTCATGATAAATGTATTTATATCATTCAATTTTTAATTAAAAAATCTCACCCTGAAGTATACAGTTGCTCTTCTTTAATGCTATACACACGACACATAGATGTATGGCCATCACCAGAATAATTATTTATGCCAGCCAGCACTTGTCACTCCATTTCTTGCATCACATTTTACATGCATTATGGGGCTTTGTGTTTATCCAGAGATGAATAAAATCTATTTTGAATTACTGTGAAGACGAAAATTAGCAAGAAAGTGGCAGGTCTGGAAATATGTAAAAATGGGTTTATCGATATCACTGAGATCTTCAGAAAATAAATGAAGTAATGTAAATCTAACAAAGAGTTTTTGAAGGAGGTAACAGTTTAGACCTGAGAACACTGAAGTAGTCAGAGATAATGACATTAATTCTGTAAAGAAAACTACTGAATTTCACCTTGATCTTCCAGTCGTCACCTGCACCACAAAAGAATTCTCTGCCTCTGGTGGTAGCTGGAAGGCTTAAAAACCATAAAATAGCTGGTTTTTTTTTTTTCAATTTAACAAAAGTAGGCTTTTTAGAAGTGTAGCCAACATTTCCAAGTTTTGGAGTCATCATTTCTCTGCTAGTTTTGAGAATGCTAATTTTTTTGTAAATTGCCAGTAAGCAACATGTACTTTCAGTACATATTGTTTACTGTGAAAAGTTATGAAACAACAGGGAGAATAAGAGGCCACATTCCTAAATTTGAAAAGCCTGGCTGAAAGGATACAGTAAAGTGTTTTTTCACAAATAGTGATAATCTACTTCAATAGAAGAGGTGTGCGCTACAGCCATTGGTAATTATATACAAAAGAATATTACAAAATAAATGCTGATGAGACTGCATACATAACTGTGCTCTATTAACTAAAAATATACTTAATTAGAAATGGGTACAGTACATACATTCAGTTGCACATAAACTAAACAGTGTTTCATTTTTGCCTATTCTTTAAATATTTAAAAGGTTTATTTATTGATGGGCTTTACTTCAGTTCCTTTGGATGGCTTAGTTAGAGACTGGATAAACTGTTAAGTTACCCAAAACCAGTACTGTTAATTAAGAATGTGTATATAAAACCACATGATATAGATTGCCAGACGTAACTGAAAGCAATATATTGTAGTTTTTAATTTAAAGTATTGATTAAATACTTTTTTCTCTATATCCTTGACTTAACCCTTTGACTGTTTCGGTCGTATATATACGTCTTACGAGCCACTGTTTCGGACGTACATATTCTCACAAATTCTAGCGGCTTCAAATCAAGCGGGAGAAAGCTGGTAGGCCCATATATGAGAGAATGGGTCTGTGTGGTCAGTGTGCGCAGTATAAAAAAAATCCTGCAGCACGCAGTGCATAATGAGAGAAAAAAAAAACTGTTTTTTTGGATTAAAATGCCGTCTTTGAGGTATATTTTCATATAGTATTTATGGTTGTATTCTCTTTTTTATGGTCTCATTTAATAGAATGGAAAACATACTACAGAAATATAGATGATTTTGATTAGTTTCATGATGAAAATGACCTTGAAATTGAGCTCAAAGTAGGGGAAATGTTCGATTTTTGCAAATGTTCAAGAGTAAACAAATCACGCCACGCGTCCAATACGCATCAATTGGTGAGTCTAATATTTTTTCACAAGTGCACTGATATTATTTATACCATTTTTATAATAATGCAATAGTCTGCATAACGGTAAAACTTCTATTTTTTGTGTGAATAAAAAATCAAAATAGAAAGCAAGAGTAATATAAGAGGGGCCTAAAGACGTGACTAATGAACAGATAACATCTTATTTTAGTGCCATGAATGTCTGCATTGTTTATTCTGGACCCTATTTTGAAATTGACAACTTTTTTATTTTGCATGAAATTGGCCAAATTGCCAATTTCTGACCACTTTATTGGGTAGTTGAAATCAGTAAATTGGTGGTTTCTTGTATTCAATCGATAGAACAAATGGAGGTCTAAAGAAATAGCTATGAGTTTGGTCGACTGGAACAATGGAATTGGCCGAAAATAGGGATCAAAGTCGACGAAATTGCCGATGTGTATATATCGCCGAGATCACTAACTTCGCGAGAGCGTAACTCCGTAAGTTTTCAATCAAATTTCATACTTTTGGTGTCATTACTATCAGGAAAAGATTCTCTATCATTTCATAAGAATTTTTTTTTTTTTTTTTTTTGCGACAACAGGAGAGCACTCAGGATCAGGGGTTGTGACAGTTAAAGGGTTAAATTGTTCTGCCATAGTCATTGAAAAACAAAGCTTTGTCTCAAATCTGTGGTTGTTTGATTTTATATGAATATCTTTCTAACAAATATCATAGAGGAGAATTACAATGGCAGCAGCAAGCAAGACCAAGCTTGCATTACCATGTGTTTTCAAAAACAGAAATGTAATAGAGAAATTTGACCCCCAACTTGGGGATCCAGAGACAGTGCCAAGTTCCTTAACTTTGCAATAAAATTCTTAAGGCAAAACATCAAGAAACCCAAGAGAATAGCTGATGAACTGGCTGGCAAGACTAGACATATACTACTGCTGTTTTCTCCCTCAGCAACTAAGATATAAAGAAAGTTAAATAGGAAGTCTGCTAAGTGAGCAATCTCTGCATACAGTCGAACCTCTGGTCATGACCTTAATTCGTTCCAAAACTCTGATCACGACCCGAACCTAATTTCCTTATTGGATTTTATGTAAATACGATTAATCCATTCCAGACCCCTACAAACTGTATGTAAATATTGTTGTTGTTTTTTTTAAGATTTTTAAGCACAAAAAATAGTTAATTATGCAATAGAATGCACAGTGTAATAGTAAACTAAATGTAAAAACATTGAATAACACTGAGAAAACCTTGAACAAAAAAGAAAACTAACATTACACGAGTCCTAAGAGTTTTAAGGGGCATCTAATGGCTGAGCAGTGAACTCCGTTATTTATCGTTCGATTTCTTTCATTTTTGGTGTACATTAAGAAGCATCTTTCCATCATACATTGCCCAAGTTTCAATAAGATAGCCCAATAAACTGAGAAAAAATATATTTACCAAAAATCATATATGGCAAGCCCTAGCCAGGTACTGGCACTGCGAGAAGCTGTTTTGGCATTCCCTGCCGATAAAACATTGCTAATCTAAATTTATCAGGGTCGTAATTACAGGAAGTGGGGAAAATTAGCGTGTGCGAAAAAAAAAATGGCGTGGAATATGAAAATTGGTGTGGCTGTGTTCGGCACCAGATTATGTGTGCATGACCAGATGCAAAAATTTGGCAAATATTTGGTCGTGAACCGATTTGTTCGTGTTCGGGAGCGTTTGTAACCAGAGGTTCCACTGTAAGTAAGTAAGTTTATTCAGGTATACACAAATACATTTACATACATTATCATACATAGCAGCATATGTGTAGAGAACCTAGGATAACCCAAAAAAGTCAGACAGAGTGACTTATTTCCATTGTTTCCAATGTTCTGTTACCTAGTGGTAGTAAAACTAATTACTAGTAGGGGAGATGGAAGATCCAATGGATCAGTATCCAAGAAAGGCATCGATGAATACACAAATTTATTTCTTATGAATACATATTGTGGAACACCATACTTAGTTAACTTCCTAAGAAATTGTGCATCTTTTTAACCAGAAATGCAGGGAAGCATCAGACAAGTTTGTACCTTCCCACAGGAAAACAAACAAGATGCACTGGGAACAGAATACAGTAATTTCAAACAAGTGCAGGAATACATCCTACGGAAGAATATAAATATATAAACAGCATAGTTAGTAACAACTATCTTAAAGTAGAGAAAAGTGGAAGGACAATTTGAAATGGGCATATCAGCCACAGCAAAAGTGGATCAGCGCTACTTCATAGTCTACCAGAAGGAAAATAGAAGAAAAGGCTCATAAATTATCAGAAACTAAACTGAGGAAAGATTAGAGAAAACTTGAGAGTAGCAGAGTTAACTACTGTATAAGAAACTTGGCAGAAGACTAAATAACATCTTCACAGATTAGCATAGGCCATTACCACAGAAGTAGAATAGACACAGGCAAACAATACGGAACTATTAGAGGTTTAAAATGATGAGGAAGAGAGTACAAAATAGGCTCCTGAAGGAACTCTATAGATAATAAGCAAGAGAGCCTGATAAGTTGGATGTAGAATTACAACTGCCAACTGTAATGAAGAAAGTATTTCACTATGTGTAGAGCTGCATCATGTCAGGCACCTGACAAAATGCTGCCTAACATACTGAGAGCAGCTGAAACCTTCCAGAATCGCCTCTCAAAATTTTAGCAAATTAGTAAAGATGAGGAAATTGTTAACTGCAAGATCACAGGATAAGATTAGATTTCTTCGGATTCTTAACCCCGGAGGGTTAGCCACCCAGGATAACCCAAGAAAGTCAGTGCGTCATCGAGGACTGTCTGTCTGATTTCCATTGGGGTCCTTAATCTTGTCCCCCAGGATGCGACTCACACCAGTCGACTAACAACCCAGGTACCTATTTGCTGCTAGGTGAACATGACAACAGGTGTAAGGAAACAAGTCGAAATGTTTCCACCCGCTGGGAATCGAACCTGGGCCCTCCGTGTGTAAAGCGAGAGCTCTAGCCACCAGACCACCGGGCCACCAATATGGTGAACATTATTAAACATTTTTACATAAATCCTAGATAAAAAAAAAAAATTAAATGAGAAATCCCATTATATATTTATCCATTTTCAGGTCAACAATTTCCTATTAGCAGGTGGCAGCAACTTGAATACAGATTTTCTTAGTTTTTGCCTTATAGATCGCCCAACTCCTGCATGTACAGTCACAAGTCTTCTTACATAAGTGCTCAGGAGACTGAACTGGTGGAAGCTGCATAGGGCTTCAAATAAACATATTTTTGTTTGACTCTGGCTTGGAAATTTACTATTCATCAAATTCATTTAACTTCTGATAATGGATAAGAAACCAAAAATTTAGATCACCTCATAATGTCCACTTTTTCCCATGAGAATTAGTGAAATAGTTATCTAAATTTTGAATATGCCATATATATTTTCATCAAAACTGACATAGCAATATAACCTGGTCTTGCTAAAATTTACCGGTGACATACCTGTGATTTTGTTATTTAATTTATCTAAACTGTCTTACAATTTGTGTATCTGTATTTCAATTTTTCATGGGAGAAGGAAAAAGGGTAGCAAATCAGGTGACCCAATTTTTTTTAGCAAGCCTTAAGGTCATTTGTCTGAGCATATTTTCATATTTAAGGACAGTGATTAAAATACTGAATTTGCCAAAATGTTATGCATGTTGGTTTAATTAGTAACTAAGCAACATTATAATTTTCTATAAAATTTATTCTGCTGTAATAATAAACTTTGTGTAAATAAATAAAGGAGTTCCCTCTTTTGTTATTTAATACTATAATACTTTAGTAAATAAATATATATGGAATATTGCAGAACAAAAAGAAATTGGGAAAAACAGTTGAGTAAATATTAACCTGATAATATGTCATCCCTCTATAATTTTGTTCATACATTTAGACATCCAGCACTCGGTATAAATAATAATAATTTGGGATTTTGTTGTTCTTGGGCACCTGTTTTTTAAAAAATTACCAATCACTCACTCACCAAGCCATAAGTACAACAACAGTGATGAAGCAGAAATACTAAAGTTTATAAAGAATGACAGTATGAACATCAGGATCATAAGCTCTAGATAAGATGTGCTCTCAATTGAGATTTGAAAGCGTGAACAGATTCCCGACTCTTAACAGACACTGGCAATCTGTTGAACAATCTAGGATGTACATAAAAAAAGGCTCTTTCTGCAAAAGATTTCTTCCCAACAGCACAAGGCTCAATCAGTTTAAATGACTCTGTGGCAATTCTCAGAAACATTCCCAACCTAGTGCAAAAGATACAGGCATATCAGCAAGATACTAGGGTTCATTACACTTAATAGCTTTAAATGTATAGTTTACATTCAGTTCTTGCCTAGGAAGCCAGTGCAGCTCATACAAGTAGCAACTAGTGAGAACTATTTTGTGGCAAAAATACTGGTCTAGCTGCATGATTCAGTTCAGACTGAAGTCATTTTAGCAAGTAGAAAAGTGCTGTACAGTGGACCCCCGGTTAACGGCCATAATTCGTTCCAGAATGCTGTTCAAGTGCCGTTACCGAACGAATTTATTAACATAAGGAATAATGTAAATTAGATTAGTCCTTTTGGACCCCCAAACATACACTTACAAAAGCACTTACAAAAATACACTTACATAATTGTTAGTGTTTGGAGCAGGCCATTAACCGGGGGTCCACTGTATAAGCCTTAAAGGTTTAGCTCTTAAACTGATTATTGTAATAATAATTTAGCAATTATTTAGACAAATCCACAAACAAAATTGTTAGTCAGTTCAAGAGGAAACAAACACATGGGTAAGGAGTAAGATGCCATGCTTATCAAGATATTTTCTGACTGCATAAAGATTAGGAATGTGAAAATTATAAGAATTAATGATTTGATTGGTGTATTCAACAAATGACGATAAAGAATGCAGGTAGACACCCAAAACCATCACTGACCCCACAGGCTACAAAGTGACACCAGCACAACAAAAGGACCAAAATCTCCAATCTGTACTTCACAAAGGTTTCCACTGACAATCAAAATCTGACTTACCCTCCAGCAAAAAGAGTACTAAAGCAGGGATTTTCACCTTCCATATTTAGAACTTTAATGTAGACTTGTGTATTATCAGCATTAACCCTTTCAGGGTCAGTGCCATACATGTACGGCTTGAGAGCCAGGGTCGGTGCTGTACTTATATGCCAAAATTCTAGCGCCTTCAAATCGAGCGGGAGAAAGCTGGTAGGCCTACATGTGAGAGAATGGGTCTGCGTGGTCAGTGTGCACAGTATAAAAAAAATCCTGCAGCACGCAGTGCATAGTGAGAAGAAAAAGGCCGTGTTTTTCGTTTAAAACCGACTTTACAGTGTATTTTCGTGAGGTATTTATGGATGTATTCTTGTTTTCTTGGTCTCATTTGATAGAATGGAAGATATATTACAGAAATAGAGATGATTTTAATTTGTTTCACATTGAAAAGTACCTTGAAATTGAGCTCAATGTTCGATTTTTGCCGATGTTCAAGAGTAAACAAATCAAGGCACACATCCAACACATGTCAATTGGTGAGTCTAATATTCTTTCACAAGTGCGCTGATATTGTTTATATCATTTTTACAATAATGCAGTAGTCTGCATAACAGTAAGTCTTCTATTTTTTTGTGAGAATAAAAATTCAAAATGTCTGTCTTGTTTATTCTGGACCCTATTTTGAAATTGGCATCTTTTGAAATTTGTGTG
Source organism: Cherax destructor (assembly GCA_009830355.1). NCBI lineage: Eukaryota > Metazoa > Arthropoda > Malacostraca > Decapoda > Parastacidae > Cherax > Cherax destructor. The sequence continues at coordinate 26,676 of WNWK01022035.1, forward strand.
AAATTGGCCAATTTCTGACCACTTTATTGGGTAGTTGAAATCGGTAAATGGGCAGTTTCTTCTACTCAATCGATAGAACAAATGGAGTTCTAGCGAAATAGCTATGGTTTTAGTCGACTGGAACAATGGAATTGGCCGAAAATAGGGCTCAGAGTGGACAAAATCGCCAATGTGTAAACATCGCTAACTTCACAAGAGCGTAATTTTGTAAGTTTTCCATCAAATTTCGTACTTTTGGTGTCATTACCATCGGGAAAAGATTCTCTTATCATTTCATAAGATTTTTTTTTTTTTTTTTATCAATTTTTCGACCCTGAGAGTTAAGAATCAGGGGTCTCAACCCTCAAAAGGTTAAATCAAAGTCAACCCCATTGGCATGCAACAGTAAGGCTAAGCCACTATCATTCAGTAAACAATACCAGTCCAAGAGCAGAGTCCTGAGGAATGTTACAGAGCAAAGGATTCATTGACTAATTTTTGTTATAGCATTGCATGACCCATTTGGGTTTAGCACTTTATTATAATCTACTACTACTTGATATAACTGACCAGAAATATATGATTTTAGAAGTGACAATACATTATCCCTAAGGCAATAGCCAAAAAAAAAAAATCACTTTTCAGCAGTCTATAATAATGGTATTAAATTGAACAGAGGGGGCCAACAAAATTAACAGTGACACTTTTCCCAAACAAGCGCTCAGTACCAAATCATTAAAAAATTCACAAAGCCATCTCATTTGAATGAAACAGTCTATGTTCAGACTTCATATACAGCAAAACATTACTCTGCTCCAGAAAAAGGAAACAAGTGATCAAAAATAGCATGTACAATCAATTTAGAAAGGAACAAAAGATTAGAAACAGGACAGTAGTTTGACATGTTTTCCAAATCATGAGGCTTGCTGAGGAGCGGCTAAAACCAAAATATCCCCTTCATTGACTGGAAAACATCTGCTTGAAAACAATGATTGATCAACATGGCTATAAAAGAAAACATTAATAGGCTCTAATGCACAAAATGTTATATTAGAACTTTTGAAATACCCCAGAAAATCCTCCTTACTATCTGGAGGAAACTGAGAGAAGATAATCTGATGCATTACAAGTTGGAACAATCACAGACAACTCTTATTTTCTGACCCAAATAACTGGAGAGGACCAAGGCCAACTGAAAAACAGAATCAGAGGTATTCAAAGCAGGTTCAGATACATGACCAAGCAGGACATTATTCAAGTAGATGAACCGGAGCCCCTGATTACCACAACAAGATTTGTTTTTTTTTCTGTAGTATTCCACCTTACAAAATGATACCCTGTTCACAGCTGCTCTACATGTAGGCTTCAGTATAATTAAACCATGATCCATGAGAACTATAGTAAAATAATAATGTAGCAGCAGCACACAGTATGACACTTGTGGGTTTAGTAGTACGTACTTAGTTTTGATTATAATAACAACAATGTAGCAGTTTTAATTATAATTGTACAGGGACAGCAATTGGAACACACTTTATGGAATCTTGGCATGGCTTAAAACTTTTAATAATAGTTCTTAATCTATATTACATATTACATATGTATACAAATTTCAAATGATTAAATAGATTTACAATAGTGAGGTAGTTCAGAATAATTAGATTGTATTACAAATGAATACAAATTTCAAATGATTAAATAGATTTACAATAGTGAGGTAGTTCAGAATATTTAGATTGTAAGATTAGTAATAAGAATGGTTTTGTCTTGGCATGCTACATAGTTTCTATTAAAGCTCCTATATTGGAGTACATCAGGCAAACTTAAGACTAGTTTTAGATTTATTTGACAATAGCTATATTCGGGATTTTATGTTTACTGTCCTTTGGTTGGTGTAGATGAAGAGGATGTACTCACCTATTTGTGTGTGTGTGCGTGAATCGGTGGTTTTCATGTGTTTAGGTGATGGTGGGGTGTGTTAGTGAGATAAGATGATTTTTGATGATAGTGTTGAAAATGGTGGCTGAGTCTGCAGTTCTGGAGTTTTCAGGTAGGGAGTTCCAGATTTTAGGCCCTTTAATGTACATTGAACGTTTGTATAGATTTAGCCCGACACGGGGAATGTTATAGATATTTTTGTCTGGTATTGTGCCTATGGGTCCTGTCACAACTATCAAGAAAGCATTTTAGTTCAGGGTTGAACCATAATCCCCCAGGTCTCAATATCATCCCCCAGGTCTCACTATAATCCTCAGGTTGCACCATCATCCCCCCAGGTTGCACAATCGTCCACCAGGTGTCACTATCATCCCCCAGGTCTCACCATCATCCTCCAGGTCTCACTATCATCCCCCAGGTCTCACTATCATCCCCAGGTTGCACCATCATCTCACAGGTCTCACTATCATCCCCCAGGTCTCACTATCATTCCCCAGGTCTCACTATCATCCCCCAGGTCTCACCATCATCCCCCAGGTCTCACTATCATCCCCCAGGTCTCCCTATCATCCCCAGGTTGCACCATCATCCCACAGGTTTCACCATCATCCTCCAGGTCTCACTATCATCCCCCAGGTCTCACTATCATCCCCCAGGTTGCACCATCATCCCCCAGGTCTTACCATCATCCACCAGGTGTCACTATCATCCCGCAGGTCTTACCATCATCCCCCAGGTTGCACCATCATCCCACAAAGTCTCACTATCATCCCCCAGGTTGCACCATCATCCCCCAGGTCTCACCACCATCCCCCAGGTTGCACCATCATCCCCCAGGTCTCACTATCATCCCCAGGTCTTACTATCATCCCCCAGGTCTTACTATCATCCCCCAGATCTCACTATCATCCCCAGGTTGCATCATCATACTCCAGGTGCCTATCCAGTGCCTTCTTGTAGACCCCTGGCTGTCTTCAAGAAGACGCTGGACAGGCACCTACAGTCAGTACCTGATCAACCAGGCTGTGGTTCGTACGTTGGGCTACGTGCAGCCAACAGTAACAGCCTCGTTGATCAGACCCTGATCCACCACGAGGCCTGGTCTCAGACCGGGTCGCGGGGGCGTTGACCCTCAAAACCCTCTCCAGGTAAACACACACACACGAACTGTGAATCGACCCCTGCAACCACAACTAGGTGAGTACACACACACACACATTCAACCCCTCCAAGTGCAAAGTCATGAAGATTGGGGAAGGGTAAAGAAGACCACAGACGGAGTACAGTCTAAGGGGCCAGACCTTACAAACCTCACTCAAGTAAAAGGATCTTGGGGTGAGTATAACACCGAGCACATCTCCTGAGGCGCACATCAACCAAATAACTGCTGCAGCATACGGATGCCTGGCAAACCTAAGAACAGCATTCCGACATCTTAATAAGGAGTCATTCAGGACCCTGTACACTGTGTACGTTAGGCCCATACTGGAGTATGCAGCGCCAGTTTGGAACCCTCACCTAGCCAAGCATGTAAGAAAACTAGAGAAAGTGCAAAGGTTTGCAACAAGACTAGTCCCGGAGCTAAGGGGTATGTCCTACGAGGAGAGGTTACAGCAAATCGACCTGACGACACTGGAAGACAGGTGATATAGAGGGGATATGATAACGACATGTAAAATACTGAGAGGAATCGACAAGATGAACAGAGACATAATGTTCCAGAGGTGGAACACAGCAACAAGGGGTCACAGTTGGAAGTTGAAGACTCAGATGAACCACAGGGATATTAGGAAGTATTTCTTCAGTCACAGAGTTGTCAGGAAGTGGAATAGTCTGGGAAGTGATGTAGTGGAGGCAGGATCCATACATAGCTTTAAGGAGAGGTATGATAAAGCTCAAGGAGCGGGTAGTGACCGAATAGCGGCCAGTCAAGAGGCGAGGCCAGGAGCTGTGAATCGACCCCTGCAACCACAACTAGGTGAATACACACACGCGCACGGAAACACACAAGAGGAAAGGATGTTACTGAAAGAGAGAATACAAAGACGAAAGGAGGAACGAGATGAAATGACAAAGAAGAGCGGAAGAACCCAGACCCAGGTAGGAGGGCAAACACACCCTCCAGAAACACCCTCAGAAGGAATCCAACCACGACAACCCCATGGCAACTGAACAATTTAAACCGACACCCACACACCGTTCCTTCTGTCCCCCCCCACATCACAAACCCCACCCCTACAGTAACCCCCTATGGGCACTCTGCCCCCACCCCTCCATCACAAACCCAACCCCCACCGCAATCCCCATAGGCCCCCGCCAGGGCTCCCGCTCCCTCAACCCCAATATTCCCCCAGGACCACAGTTTTAGAAACGAAGTTGAGTTTGGTACACGAACGCGGATGGAATAATGAATAAATATGAGGAGTGGAATGAAAGAATCAATGAGAAATCCCCAGACATCATACTAGTCACAGAAACGAAACTCACTGAGGCAATAACAGACACAATCTTCCCACCAGGATATCAGATCCTGAGGAAAGATGGAAGGAGTAGAGGGGGAGGAGGGGTCGCACTGCTCGTAAGAAACCGATGGAGATTTGAGGAAATGGAAGGCATGGACGTGATTAGTGAAAGGGACTACATAGTAGGTACAATTCAGTCTGGGGAACATAAGGTAGAAATAATGTGATCCTTTATTGACAACGTTTGCCCACGCAGTGGCTTTATCGAGTCACAGACAGATCTGTCTGTGACTATAAAGCCACTGCGTGGACAACGTATGTAGTGTCATCTGCAAAAAGTATGGGTTAGAGTAGTTGAGATGCATTTGGTAGGTCGTTAATGTAAATGAGAAAGAGTAGTGGGCCAAGAACAAGAAAGGATCACATTATACTGCTTATGTGTTTATTTTTCCATTGTGTCGGTATTTTATACCATTTATTTCCATCGGAACATAAGGTAGTCATTGCAGTGATGTATAACCCACCACAGAACTACAGGAGGCCAAGAGAGGAATATGAAGAGAGCAACAGAGCAATGGTGGACACACTGGCTGAGGTGGCAAGAAGAGCTCACTCGAACACAGCAAAATTACTGGTTATGGGCGATTTCAACCACAGGGAAATCGATTGGGAAAATCTGGAGCCACATGTGAGGTCCAGAAACATGGAGAGCCAAGATGATGGATGTGGTACTGGAAAACCTCATGCACCAACATGTCAGGGACACTACCAGAGAGGGGGGAGAGGATGAACCAGCAAGGCTGGACCTCGTGTTCACCATGAGCAGCTCAGACATTGAGGACATCACATATGAGAGGCCCCTGGGAGCCAGTGACCACGTGGTTCTGAGCTTTGAGTACATAGTAGAGTTACAAGTGGAGAGGGCAACAGGAGTTGAAAGGAAAAAGCCAAACTATAAAAGGGAGGACTACACGGGTATGAGGAACTTCCTGCAGGAGGTTCAGTGGGACGGAGACATGGAAGGAAAGTCAGTAAACGAAATGATGGAATACGTAACAACAAAATGCAAGGAAGCAGAGGAAAGGTTTGTTCCCAAGGGCAACAGAAATAATGGGAAGTCCAGAACGAGCCCTTGGTTTACCAAAAGGTGCAGGGAGGCAAAGACTAAGTGCGCTAGATAATGGAAAAAGTACAGAAGGCAAAGGACCCAGGAAAATAAAAGATTAGCCGTAGAGCCAGAAATGAGTATGCACAGATAAGGAGGGAGGCCCAGCGATAGTACGAAAATGACATAGCATCGAACACTCCACCTAACGAATATCTCACTGGCACCTATCCGAACACACTATTCCTAGCCCCGACCAACCCAATAGAAGTTTCACTTATAATCAACACATTAAAAACAAAGCAGGTGACCTAAATAACTTACCACCTTTTATATACAAAAAAGCCTCTCAAGTTCTCTCACCAATTATTGCAACACTCTTTAACAAATCCATTGAATCCTCTACCTTCCCATCAATACTCAAAATAGCGAGGGTCACCCCAATACATAAAGGAGGATATCAAACAGACCTGAATAACTACAGGCCGATATCTAACTTACCCCTTCTCTCCAAAATCTTTGAAAAATTACTTCATAGACAAATATATTCCTACCTCACCTCCAACAACGTACTCAACCACTGTCAATTTGGATTCAGGCCTAATAAAAATACAAATGATGCCATTATACACATGTTAGAAATAATTTACACCGCCCTTGAGAAAAAGAAATCTAGTGGGAATCTTCATTGATTTACGTAAAGCTTTTGATACAGTTGACCATGATCTGTTACACCTAAAATTATCACACTATGGTATAAGAGGACACTCCCTCAACTACCTAAAATCATACCTTAGCAACAGAAACCAATATGTGTACACAAATGGAGCTAGCTCCACCGCAAACTATTACCGTAGGTGTCCAATAGAAGTTTCACTTATAATCAACACATTAAAATACAAAGCAGGTGACCTGCACAACTTACCATCTTTTATATACAAAAAAGCCTCTCAAGTTTCTCTTCTCACCAATTATTAAAAATACTTAACAAATCCATCGACCCTCTTACCTTCCTATCAATACTCAAAATAG